>VZRF01002896.1:0-14673 GCA_013396875.1 Vireo altiloquus | reverse complement strand
CCTAAGGCATCAGTCTGGCATAGGTACTCAGGCTGCTGGCAGGTACACAGACACAGTCGTGGAGGTGAGAGCATGACATTGGTTGTAGGCTACCCTGTTGGAGTCAGGAAAAGCTTGGGAACTTTTCCTGCTCCTCTGGGTGTTTGTTTTACCCTCAGAGCTCCTCAAAAAAGGCTTGGCCTGCGAACCAAGCTCGTGGGAGCATTTGCCCACACTTCTGGGTGAGCTGAGAGCAACAGAGAAATGAGGAGATGATTGTTTAGTGTACCACAGAGTGTGGAGTTGTAGTTTTTGGTTTTGCTATGTATATTATAGGAGCCCTGGTGGTCTAGTGGTTAAGGATACGGCACAGTAATTGCCGGGACCTGGGTTCGATTCCTGGTCGGGGATACTCCCCAGGCAGGTGGAGCTTGTTAGCTCTGCAAGGGGGCAATCCGCCTATGTCCTGAGGAGGACCTCACTGCCACTGTCCAAGACTTGCTTTGGCCCGGCAGATGAACCTCAGGATTAAAGGGTGGGCTCAGATCTGCGCACCCTGTGTCTCACCTAAAAAATCCAGTGCGCAGGNACAAAATAAGATACATAAAACTTTCTAACTGGTTGATAATAGATATAAAAGCTACCTGCTTTGGGTAGCCATTGCCATTCTGCCCTCGTGTTCCTGGAGGTTACAGCATAGTCTGTGCCTCCGAAACTTTCATAAGAACATGAAATAAACAAGCTTTGTAACAGCAGAAATAAGCCTCATTTCATCTTTTCGGGACATGGGACACTGAAACAAGGAACACAGGCGGGCCAGATGTCAGGATCCAAAGAAGAACACCCCTCCCTTGACACTACCCAAAGTCCACTGTGTCCCCCCTCAGATGTCTCGATGGCCTTGTGGCTTGCTACAGTACAGCGAACCTTGCCGTCTCCTCTTCAGTGGCAGGTTGCTACCTGGTGGAAGTGCACCTGTGGAGATAAAGGAGGAGGAGGAGGAAGGGTCTCTTGTGTGGGTTCCAAAGGTTGATCACCTCAGGAGGGACCAGGGGTGAAAGACAAATCTCAGGGTCAGGGAAGGGTTCTTATACGGGAGGAGGGAGGACTTAGGATCCAGTGGGGAGAGGGTACAGGAGTGGTTCAGGGGAAGATCAGCCAACAGGGGAGCTGAAGGGGACGGATTTGGGAACAGGATCCAATGGCACACGGAGTAACAGGGAACTTTCCAGAGGGAAAGGTGTGTTTTTGGAGGGATTGACAGGGACTCTCCACCCAGGAGGTGGGGGAATGGTTGGAGAGGGACAAGGAGTCTCCGCCTAGGGAGCAGGGGAAGAGGCTTGGCCAAGTTTCTGGGGCGGAACATAACTCAGGGGAGGGAGTAACCATGGAAATCAGGGTACAAGGTTACCACTAGAGACAAACAAAGCAACTTGAACATAACTTAGCATAACAAGAAAACCCTTCAAATCATTGAATCCTTTCCCAGCTTGCCCCAAGCTGGGGTACTGTAACAAGACCATGCGAACACACACTCCTGCGAGGACAGCTCAGGAGTTCAGCGTCGACTGGAGACAAAGAGACAGGAGTGGGTCTTTGTGTGGAGTACCTGAGGGTTTATTCCACGAGAAGATCCCAGAATATTATCCTAGAACAAAGTAACCAAAGAACAGTGAGCGTCCAGGGGTTTTATCCGGGGGTGCAAACCAATGGGAAGGGAGCAAAGGGGAGGAGTAAAGGCCGGGTTGGGGTACACAGTCCAGTGGGAGTACAAGGGACGAGTGGCTGGAAGGAGATACCAGGGAAGGGAGGAACATCCTAGAACGGGGTGCGTGCAGAGGCTACACTGCTTAGTGGAGAGAGCCTTCTCCTCATCACAACCTGGGGGGAGGTTGTCTTTAACTCTGAGCTGTCCCACCAGCGGTTGCTGGTTCTAGGGATACAGCAGTGGGCCCAGGCTGGGCCACTGGAACACCCAACATATGGAAATGAGGAGACATCCTGGGCAGAGGGGATTTCGGGGTCTGTGGGGTCACTGCCCTGAGCTAGGGAACATCCAGGAATCCAGTGTGGGAAGAAGCATTTCAAAAGCTGACAAGCTCAGGTGGGGAGGGAATTCTTTGATTAACGACCTTTTCCTTATGCTTATTCTGGAGACACGTTGGAGGCACCAGTATAATGGGATATAGAATCATGGAATATCCGGAGCTGAAAGGACCCACCAGGACCATCATTGCAACCTGTAAACATCCTCTTATGGCCCAAAGGGATCATTATCCTTTAAGTGAGGCAGATTTTCCCCTTGCCCAGCAAACCCAACCAGTATTGCTCAGTTCTGTCTATAAATCCCCACTTCATCCCTGCGTGTGACTCCCTCACCTCCCAGGCCACTGTTCATCCCAGGAGTGATAAAAGCATTAATTTGCGAGGAAAGGATTATGACTGAACCTCCGCTGTGCATGACTGGAGACCCAAATCACACCAATAAATGATTTGTCTCCCTTCCCTCCCATCTCTCACCCTGGGCCTTTTGATATATAACCCCACCGTTACAAACAACTAAGTTCCTCCAATTACAATTTCAATAACCTATTGATTTTTCTCTCGACTCTTGTTCCGCACACTGTTCATCCAGGGTTCCGCAGCTCCCACTTCATTCTGGTATTTGTTTTTCAGACTGATCCCTTCCTCCAGGATGAATCATCCTGCCTGGCAAAGACAAATTCTTAAGCTGTGAAGCACAGACAGAATGCGGAGGTGAAAGATCAGGAAAGGTTCAGGGTATGAAAGAGTTATGGGTTGTGAGGGAGCTGGTTTATGTTGGATATTGGGAAAAACTTCTTTTTGGAAAGGGTTGTCAGGCATTGGAACAGGCTGGGTAGGTGGAGTCACCAGCTCTGGAGGGATTTAAAAGAAGGGTGGATGCGGCACTTGAGGACATGGTGTTGGTTTGGTGGTTGGACTTGCTCTTAAAAACCTTTTCCAGTCTCAAAGGTATTTTTTGAAGATCTTTTGCTTCCATTAAGGGACAATTCTCCATTTCTCGTTTTCTCCAGATTTCTCTTTTTAGGACAATCTTATTCTATCCATTTTCAGTTAAATGAGATGAACCTTTGGTGATACTTTTGATGATAAAACTGGGAGAAACCTTTATTTTCTACTTATTTCACTTAGAAAGAGGTGAGTTCCACCTCCGCAAGATCTGTTTTAGCCCGCAAAACAACAACAACAAAATGCAACTATAAACCCCAAAAATTTCAATCAACAACTCTTTTCAGTCTATTTTTTCCATCTATTTTTTTTTGATAAAACATAACAGTTCATTCTGGTACCTTTCTGGCACCATGGAGCACTAAAACAACTCCGTGTACTTTACAAAAACACAGGAGAAATGTTTTTCAGCAGCTTTCCCTGAAAATATGTCAACCACGCCTGAAATCCTCATTTAAAGTCCTGAATGAAGATGCATGTGCACAGTATGGAAAAAGCAACATCAACATCCAATTCCCCAAATTCCGGTGCCATGAATTGCTCTTGAAAATCATGAGCCCAGGTTTCAAATCTTAAGCTTAAGGGAGAGGCATCTACAGCAGTTCTGGTAATAAATCTAAATATTAATGGGACAATCATGGGAAACACCTACTAAATTCTGGAAGCAGAATTTGTTGGAATTTTTCCACGTCCTGCCCAGTAACGAAAACTACATTTGGTTATCCCCAGTTTTAGCTGCTGCGATTCAGGGCTTGATTTAAAATCAGCCCGAGCGATTTCACTCTCTTTGCTGCTCTTTGCATGAGGTCATTTACGAACCCTTTCCATTCTCATTGCAAACCTGAATTAATGTTCCCTATTCATGGCTGGAAAACCTTCTGTTAAGGGAACGATCAGGTTGTCGAAACATTCCAAAGGGAAATGCCAGCCTTGGAGGTGCCTGAACAGCATCAGTAGACAACCCTAGTGTGAATTCATTTTTATGGGAGGTACAAACAAAACCCAGTCCACAGGAAGTTCTTGGCAGAGACTGGACCCAGGCCCAGCTACAACTCCCATGCAATAAATGGAAAAATTAAAGTTTTTCACTGCTTAGAAAGGCCCTGCCCTTCAAATGCGTTGGGGAGGTTGAATTTATTGACATTTCTGCAGTGAAGATGGAAGCTAGAGATTCTGGTCCCTAATTTCCAAGGAATTTATGTGGTCTCTTGAGCGGTCGTGAGCTCAGAAAGAGGCTGAGGTCTTGTGAAGGCTCTAGGTTGGAAAATTGAGGGAAGAGGAAGCTGGGATCTGAAGTTCTCCCTTCTCACAGCAGCATTGCAAAATTTTATTTTTCACTCTATAATGATTTCTCCTTCTGAAGAAAATTAGAATTTCCTACTACTCACTTTCCATCCATTTATTTGCATAAACTTCAATATTAAAAAGGTTTAGATGAGGATGGTTGGAGATGTCTGAAGGTCCCCATGAGCAGCACTGGCACGCAGTGGAGCAAAGCAGCAGCATTATGGTTTATCCTTGGAGCTGCGCAAGAATCCTGGTAAGTCCTCCTTATAATTTTTATTTCCAAGACTTTATGGTCTACACTTCAGCTAAGGCAAGAAAATTATGAGCTCATTCCTAACTTTTCCTTGGAAACCTGCCAGTGAATGGGAAAGCTGTGACAAGGCAGCAGCATCTTCCAGAAGAGCATCTGCTCCTATGAGGGGAGAAATGAAGCTTCCAAACAGTCCCTGATAACAGGGAAAAGGAGATAGAAGCACAGGAAGTCCTCTCCCTTGGTATTTGCATGATGGGAATCAAGGTTTTAAAGGAGGAAAATCTTCAGGGAGGAGAATTGGGAAAGATGGTAGAGGCTGATCTGTGATGAAAGGATCATGGGCTGTGGTTGGAATATCACTGCAAAGGCTGATAAGGAGCCTTCAGTGCTCCATCTTCCCTCTTGCCATCCTCTGATCTTCCAGCTATGGAGAAAAAGAGTTTCCACACTGCTAGGTGGTGATTGGACGTATGAGTTATACTGGGATGCAATCCTGTTATCCTTGATTCTCTCTTCACCCATCATGAATCCAAATGTCAGCTCATACTTTTTTTTTTTTTTAAAAAGTCCTTTATTTCCATTTCACTGAGCTCATATTTGTGAGGCAACCTCGTCCAAAGAAACCTTCACAGATGGAACTGTTAGTGGCGGAAACAACTGGAGAAATAACTGGAAACAGGATCATTTTGTGCTGGATCCTGTCCCTCTCCGAGCCCTCCCAGTGCCACTCGGGAGGATGAGCCGCACAAGGCACCAGGGTGGGGAGGAGAATGGTAGAGGTGGAAAAGCGTTTGTGCAATGACATGAAAGGGAATCTGTGCCTCAATTTCAAGGCCGGTTTCACCCTGTGGAACTTTCTGCATCTCTTCCAGGGCATTTAAATGAGATTTGATTATTCCTGCAGGTCATGAGGAGCTAAACAGTCCTAAGACCAGAGAGTGGTTTGGACCTGAGGGGACTGAGTAAATCCTTAGGTTCTCTCAACTGTGTAGATAAGGAGATTGTGGTGAGCACAGCCCTGACCTAAATCCTTGGGGGCAGAGAAAGGATCCCCCAGATGCAGTTTTACTTCCCCAAATCCATGTAGGATACATCATACTTTGAATTTCGTTACTTGCAGAGGATGTCAGCTCTTCCTGTTGCATTGTGACCTCAGGCATTGTGTGGAAGGATTTTGTGGAAGATTTTATGGACATTATTTCCCCCTAGTCTTTCTCCCTCCCCCCCATCCTTCCACACTTCCTTATTGAACAACATTCCCTCCAATTAAGATATAAAGCTGAGGCGTGGAAGCAGAATCATTATTTTACCAGTTTGTGACTCATAAAATTGCAACAACTGCTCTACTCCGTGTCAAGGGGGGGTAATTAACCACAGTTATCTATGGCACCAGGTGGGGATTTATTCCAAGCAGGAGCTGGTGGAGCAGAGCTCAAGTACCCACTGGACAGAACTGCGTTTTTCACAGGCCATGAAATACAGTCAAGGCTGTTTTTTATCTCCCAGCAAGCTGGGAAGTTGTTCTTAATAGGGTTTTAAATATCTTTTAATTGTGGAGTTTTTATTTTTCTCTAGGAAACGTGCGAAGAGGCTGTGGCAAAATGGGGCAGAACCACTTTTCTTGCCATCATCCCTCTCGTGGGGTGAGGAGGAGAAGAACATTCACACCTTTAGAGCAGAATCAAGGGAGCAAGAGGAACTGGGTGGTGGAAAACCTGTGCTGGATTTTGGGAGCTGAGGTTCTGTGCTAACAATGAGCTGGCTTTGGCCAAGCTTTGGCCAGGGATGAGTGCAGCACAAAAATCAAGTAATTGTGTCAGGAAGGGGTCAGATCCAGGCTGATGGAGAAAAAGGAAGAAGAGTCTCGGGGGAACCTTCTGGTTCTACACAACTCCCTAACAGGAGGTGAAGGCAGGCCGGGGTCGGGCTCTGCTCGCAGGGAACAAGGAACAGGACAAGAGGAAATGGCCTCAGGCTGCACCAGTGGAGGTTCAGGTTGGACATCAGTGGGAATTTCTCCATGGAAAGGGCAATCAAGCATTGGAAGGGGCTGCCCAGGGAGCTGTTGGAGTCCCCATCCCTGGAGCTGTCCAAGGAATGCCTGGAGGTGGCACTCAGTGTTCTGGGCTGGTTGACCAGGTGAGGATCAGTGACCTTACCTTGGTGATCCTGGAGGCCTTTTCCAAACTCAGAAATTCTGGGATTCTATGAAATTCTTCCCTGTGAAGGTGGTGAGGAGCAAATCACAGGTTGCCCAGAGAAGCTGTGGCTGCTCTACCCCTGGAAGTGTCCAAGGCCAGGTTGGATGGGGCTTGGAGCAACCTGGGACAGTGGAAGGTGTCCCTGCCCATGGCAGGGGTGGAATGAGCTGATCTTGAATGTCCCTTCCAACCCAAACTACTCCTTGGCTATATAATTCTACTGGAATCTCATCTGGTTCTGGGGCCTCTTTTCATGGCCTGAAATCATTTGGTGCAGCACAAAAGTTTGTCCTGTGGCATGATGAAAATGGTTCTGGCACCTTCCTCCCTCGAAAGTTTGTCGCGGATATCATTGCCCAAAACCAGATGCAAAACAAACCTGTCAAATACCTGATTTCTTAATTTTATTTCCAAACAATTCAGAGAAATCCTTTTTTCTCTTTTGACCATGAAAGAGGCCATCACAGGTTTGAGATTCAGCCCACACTCCTGCCAGGAGGATTGTCTCCCAACCACTCCAGGTCACTGTTGATGAACACAGCTTTTAATAATGATTCATTTTCCACCCACTGCTCAGACCTTTTGCTGCCCCAACCATTCATTTATTCCTGAATTTAATACCCAGTTCTTCTGTCTGCTATGAAACGCAACGTGGGAAGTGCAGCAGCTGACTGTGATGGGTCAGAAATCCCCTTTTTCTGTTAGGAACACAGGAGAAAAAGGATTTAATATTTTGTGGAGGGACTGTGAGACACCAGCAGAGTAATTTCCATGAGTGTGAAGGAAACTGTTAAAAAAACCATTTTCTGAAACCCCCTCTAGCATGCAGAGGCTACAGGAATTTAGGGACAAAACCAAATATTGCTACGACAGTCAGGGATCTTTTTAAAATCACGCCCTAGAAAATCGTTATTTCCCATGGATTCCCAACTTTATTGGCTGAAGATATAAAATACAGTCGTACTCCATAATACTCGTGAGAATATGGAGTGGTTTTTTTTGGGAAACCTGTTACCGATCCCAGTTTGGACATCCAGGAGCATGTGAGGCACAGGTTAGGCTGAGATTAGTCAGGGTCATGTAGCTTTTGTTTGGTGCCTGGAGGACAGGAGGTGTCTCCAGGGCATCTCAATTGTCCCTGGGTGCTCTGAATCATGCCCAGATTCTTTTCCTTCCACTGATTTTAACAACACAGGGAGCAACAGGGAGCTTCAGTGGGTTTAACCTACAAGCTAAGCTAAAGTTAAAACACATAAAAGATCCAAAATAGACACCAGAGTTACAAAGGTTTATCAAATTACAAGCTTTCAGTGTTTGTACTTTATAAAATTGTATCCTAGAGGGGTGCAGCTTTTCACCCCAAATGAGCTGATGAACCTGGAGACTCTGCAGGATTTTGGGAGGGTTTTCAGATTTGCTTTTCTCAGGATCTGACATCAGAGAACTTCCTTTTTATCTCTCTCTGGACATTACTCTGCTTTAAAACTTCCCAGCTTGAAGACTGAGTGACCTTCCTGCGATCGGTTTTCCCTTCCAGTTTTGGAAATGCTCATGTCCCTTAGTGGTGAGGATTAAACACAGCCTACTCAGGAATTTAGAGAAAGCATTGGTAAAATCTTAAACCAGAAACATTTAAGGTTGGAAAAGACCTCTGAGATCATTGAGTCCAACTGTTCCCCCAGCACTGCCAAGGCCACCGCTAAGCTGTGTCCCCAAGTGCCACATCTCTTGTGTTTTCTGAACACTTCCAGGGACTTCCAGTGATTCCACCTCTTCTCAGGGCAGCCCCTTCCAGTGCTCAGCAAGTCTTGCAGTGAGTAAATTTTTCCTAATACCCAATTTAAACCTCCCTTGGCAGAGCTTGAGGCTGTTTCCTTTTGTCCTGTCCCTTGTTCCTTGCGAGCAGAGCTGGACCCCCACCCGGCTTCCCTCTCCTGTCAGGGAGTTGTGCAGAGCCACAAGGTCCCCCCTGAGCCTCCTTTTCTCCAGGCTGAGCCCCTTCCCAGCTCCCTCAGCTGCTCCTTGTGCTCCACACCCTTCCCAGCTCCATTCTCTTCCCTGGACATGCTCCAGCATATTTTCCTCTGGAATGAAGGGAAACTGTTGGAGTCCAGGAAAAGCCTGGGAACTTTTCCTGCTCCTCTGAGTGTTTGTCTTACCCTCAGAGCTCCACAAAAAAGGCTTGGCCTGCAAACTAAGCTCATGGGAGCATTTACTCTCACTTCTGGGTGAGCTGAGAGCACCAAAGAAATGAGGAGATGGTTGTTTAGTGTACCACAGAATGTGTAGTTGTAGTTTTTAGGTTTTGCTATATATATTATATGTAGCCAACATGGAGATTCTAGGGTGTCAGCTTCTTCATCTTCTTCTTCTTCTTCTCCTCTTCCTTTTTCTCTCTGATATGAGTTCCTGTGGCTTGTAAACTGGTAGATAGAATTCAGTGTAGAGGAGACATGTCAATAAGGTTGATATTCACTGGTTTTGGGAACAAAATAAGATAGGTAAAGTTTTCTAACTGGTTGATAATAGATATAAAAGCTACCTGCTTTGGGTAGCCATGGCCTTTCTGCCCTCATGTTCCTGGAGGTCACAGCACAGTCTGTGCCTCTGAAACTTTGATAAGAAAGAAAAATAAACAAGCTTTGAAACATCAGAAAGAAGCCTCATTTCATCTTTTCGGGACATGGGACACTGAAATAAGGAGCACAGCCAGGCCAGGAGTCAGCAGGGTCCAAAGAACACCCTGACAGGAAACACCATTCCCCACCAGTTCCAGCAATGTCCAAACTCCTGGGAGGTTTATCCACCAGGGAATCTTCTGTTTTATGAAGACAGGAATCATGCCTTGGAGAAATATCAGAATAATTCTTATGGATCATTGCTGCCCTGAACTGGTCCTAAGCTGTTTTGTAGGGCTTTGATTAGGGAAGGTGGAAAAATGGCAGTGGATCCGTGATATCCATGATGGAAAAGGCTCCCAGTTCTGCTCCTGAACTGAGCTCTGACTTCCAAACATTTCACCCTCCTGGGCTTTGCCTTTGCCTTTCTCTCGCCACGCTCCGTTACCTGCTTTGAAAACCACGATGAAAGGACCTGCAGGTGTCACCGAGGATTTATGGCATTGCCAAATCCAGTGGCTTTTATCTCGGCGCAGCAGCTTCACCTCCCACCCCTTCACCCCCAGGCGGCAGCTGGGAGAGTGCCCTCAAAAAGTACAGTTGTTATCGTAAGGGCATTTTATTATTTCAGCTGTATTTTGTTATTTTATCAATCCTCAGGGGTAATTAATGAGGAATTGGGTTTGGGCTGCTCCCTCCTGGCCTCGCGTCCCTTCTGCCCTTCACTCGTTGTGACATTTCTCACTTAGGAGAGCTTCAGCTGGAAATAGAGGTTAAGGGATGTCTACTTCCATGAGCCCTGCTGGCCTTGGGGAGGTTTTCCTGTCACACATCGCATCCCACTGGTCTCCCAGGGAATATTCTCTCCAGAATATTTATTGGACTAAAAAAGAGCTGTCTCCTCTTTTATGACCCCTCTTTTCAAGGCCAGGTTGGATGGAGTTCTGAGCAACCCGGGATAGTGGAAGGTGTCCCTGCCCATGGCAGGGGGTTGGAATTAAATGATCTCTAAGGTCCCTTCCCAAAGCATTCCATGTTTCTATGGCCAAGAAATGGCATGTCAGGGATCTGATGATCACCTACAACTAGAAAACCCAGCACAGGTGATTTCATGCACTGGGAATTAAAAGAGTTAAGTGATATGGAAGAGTCTAAACGGGCAGAACTCAGCCAGAGCCCTACAGGGGACTGATGAGCAAGAAATGACTTAGCTGAAGAATATTTCATCTCCTGTTAACAGAAATGAGGCACAGATCAACTCTGTGATCATTTGTACCTCCCTGGTACAGCCAATTTGATGGGTATCTCGATGATCAGTTGAGCTGGCGAGCAATTAAAGTCTCATTTGCATCTGCACACGAAATTAAAATGCTGGATGGATTAATTTTTAAAAGCAGCTCCCTCTCATTGAAGGCAGCATTAACTGATAGGATCCATACACTGGATGAGACAGGATTTCTCCTCTCGAAGGGAGAGATACTGCCCTGGAACTCAAGGAAATCTCTGCTTTGCTCAGCAGGTGATAAAAGCTTCCAGCAGCCCTTCCAGGTAAAGATAAAGCTGTTCCATGACTTCATTCCAGTGAAACTTTGACTACCACAATACCCAGAGTTCATCATCCACAGAAGTTGCAATTTTCATGGCAGACTGCATTAAATAAATCGACTTGAGTGGATGTTACAGCACAAGAGTTTCTCTTTCAGCAACATGACTTTCCGTTCATCCTAAAGAGCTGTGAAAATTCTTCCAGCAACCCTGGGCTTAGGTCGGGTGGAGTAGCCCCAGGCAAAACTTATTTATGGAGAAAAACTTGCGGATCTGTCAGGCTGGTGGGGAAAAGGCAGATTTTTCACTGCAGGAAAAATACTGGGCATGATGATATTTTATGTGTTTCAGCACCCAATGGAGCTGCGTCCACAGAAAACATAAAAACTCCATTTGCAGGGCTGTTTTGTGAAGAAGAAAAAAAAACACATATAAAAAGAAAAAAAAAAGGTTTTGTTACAAGGTGAGATGGAAAAAGAAGTTTTAAAATGAAAATTCAGTTTGATCTCACCCACTTCTGAAGTTCTGTAGGGTTACTGATCCACAGAAATTTTCATTATTCTCATTTTTTACCCAGTTTGGGTTAAGAAAATTGTAAAGTCCTGAAGAGACTGAGCACCTTCTTTCTCCCAGAAGTTTTGTATATTAAATAAACAGTATATTCAATATATTGTCCTTTAAATATGTATTTTTCCTGAGGCTGCAACTTGCCACAACTTCCACGCCATGGATATAAATGTTTTCTCTGCAGAATAAGCAGTTTGAGGCCACAGAGGTGCCTGGATCAAAGATGTTGGCCATGAGTTCACAGCTTGATGCTACAGCATTTCCAAAATGTTTCCTCCTGCTTCCAAAGCCAGGTAAAACATGGTCCTGGCTGGGGATCTCTGAGTGCTGACTAGAAGCAGCTGTCCTTGTTTGATGGGTCTGGGAATGAAGCCTTGGAATGTTCAGCCCTGGATGGTTTGGACACTGACTTGGCATTGGATATGAGGAAAATATTATTTACTGTCTAAGTGCTGGGGCCCTGGCACAGGATGCCCAGAGAAGCTGTGGCTGCCCCTGGATCCCTGGAAGTGTCCAAGGCCAGGTTGGATGGGGCTTGGAGCAGCCTGGGATGGTGGAAAGTGTCCCTGGCCATGGCAGGGTTTTGGAATGAGGTGATTTTCAAAGTCCCCTTCCAACCCTAGTCGATGGAAAGTTGGATCTGAGCCAGGAGGGACATCCCTGCCCTGGCAGGATCAGACCAGGGAGAGGATTGTCCTGCTCTGCTCTGGGCTGGGATGGCCTCACCTGGAATACTGTGTGAGGTTTTCAGCACCACAATATAAGATATTAAGCAATTAGAGACTGTCCAAAGAGGGCTGCAAAGATGGTGAAGGGCTGGAGGGGAAGCCATGCGAAGAATGGCTGAGAGGGAATTTGGTTTGTTCATCTGGAGGAGACCGAGAGGAGAGCCCATCACAGCTACAGCTTTCTCATGAGGGGAACAGGAGAGGCAGGCACTGATCTCTTCTCTCTGGTGACCAGTTGTGGAGACCCAGGAACTCACTATTGCAATGTCCTGGGAGGAAGCTCCTGAAGCAGAATACCAAGCACAGAAAAAAGGCTGCCCCCACTGTGCTTTGCCACATTTTGTAATCCTCTTCAGTTCTGTGTACCCCATTTACCCTGCTGGCTTTCCCCGACCCTTTTCCCCTTCTGTGGCTCCTGCCTAGAAAGTTCTTCTCCCTTCCATGTCCCATCCACCCATGCCCTCATTTCTCCACCCCTGCCTTCCTGTTGGCTCCTCCTTGGGAGCTCCACCTTAGCCCTGCCTTTGCTCCCCCCCTGTGCCCTCAGCCATTGGACCCTGATGCTCTCTCCGCTCCTTTTCCTCCCTGTGTTTGAACCCTGCCCACTGCGTTGTTTGGGGCATTTGGTCCCTGGTTCCCCTGGTGTGGAGGTGAATAAACCTGCACTGGATTGCTGTACCAAAGCTCCTCTGGCGTCTCCATCTGTCTGCCTGCTCTCCAGAGCTCAGCGACCACGTGTGTGTGAGTGTGTGAGGTGTGTGTGTGTGAGTGTGTGAGTGTGTGAGGTCTGCCTGCTGTGTGTGAGTGTGTGTGTGTGAGTGTGTGAGGTGTGTCTGTCTCTGTGTGTGAGTGTGTGAGGTGTGCCTGTCGTGTGTGTGTGAGTGTGTGAGTGTGTGTGTGTGTGAGGTGTGCCTGTCTCTGACCAGAGCACCCTCCCCAGCTGGAGCCACTTTTGGAAAGTGTCGTCCTCCTGTACCACCAGACCACGCTGATGCCTTAGGTTTTAACTTTTATGTTGTTTCCAGCCCTGCAGTGCCCAGTGTAACTCTGCAGTTCCCTGGAGCTCGTTCAGTGCTGTTCTCTCATGCTCACACTGACATAACAAAGCCTCTCCAGCTCACTCTCCAAGGACACCCAGATCCTCCTGGGCCCAACAACTGCAAACCTTCATCTTGGGGAGAGGGGGGCAAGCTTGGACAAATTCCATCCTTGCCTGGCTTCTGCTTGGGCAATTGATGCTGATATCAAAGTGGGAAGAACTCGGGAGCTGTCATTGTCCATTTTGGGATGCACTGAGGCAGGAGCCTCTGGAGCCCAGAGTGTACCTCTGAAGGCCTTTCAAATCAATCCCTCTTTTATTCCTTTATTCCTGTCTAGTCTCTGTTTCTAGGGAGCCATTTAGGCATCAGCATGATGTTACAACCAGTGACAGGACCCAAGGGAACAACCTGAAGCTGTGTCAGAGAGGTTTAGGTTGGATATCAGGAAAAGACTCTTCCCCCAGAGAGTGGTTGGGCACCGAACAGCTCCCCAGGGCAGTGGTCACAGCACCAAGCCTGACAGAGCTCAAGGAGTGCTTGGACAAAGCTCTCAGGCACATGGTGTGATCCTTGGGGTGTCCTGTGCAGGGCGAGGAGTTGAACTTTGATGATCCTTGTGGGTCCCTTCCAAATCAGGATATTCGGTGATTCTGATTTATATCAGCTGCTCCTCTCATTCCTTCACAAGTCTCAAATGCCCTGCACAGGAAGATTTGAGAAGGTTAAATCTTCCTTCTGAGGAAACGTAAGGGCAGCACATCCAGTCTCCAGACATTTCTGCTGACTCTAGACAGGTTCAGAGAGTCATGGAAGTGCCTCCAGGTGCATTTCTTGAGGAGTGGATGGGAGAAGTTGCAACTCTTCACCTGCAGTTTTTTGTTCTAAGTACATTTTGGTTATCAGTTTAATGGGGAAGGAAACATCCTGCTACTCAAATTGCCTTTGAATGCCTTTTTTCTTTAACAGATAAACAGTGAGTGAAAAATATGAGATACCCAGTATGAATGAAGAATACAACATCCTGAAAATTTAAATGCACCAAAATATCCAGGCCAGGTTGGGTGGGGATTGGAGCAGCCTGGTCTGATGGAAAGTGTTCCTGCCCAGGGCAGGGGATTGGAATGAGGTGATCTTGAAGGTCCCTCCCCAAACCATTCCATGATTCTGTGAACATCCCTGCACAGCCACAGCCACCAGTTCTGATGTTGGCTTGCAGGAGTGTCACACCTCTGGGTTGGTGAGACCCAGATGCTTTTAACAACCTTTTAATATTAGTCAGATGTAGCCAAAAGCTTGCGAAAAGCATGAGGGGAATTGGGTTTTGCACTTGAGGGATTAGAGTGACATCGGGGCTGGGTTGATCCTGACACAGGAAAGGGAAGGGAAAAGCCAGGACAGGAGAAGTTTGTGCAGGCACTGGAAGAGTCCAGCACGGAAGGCGTGGGGAAGGACTTGTGGGGGGAA
>VZRF01002893.1:2172-18330 GCA_013396875.1 Vireo altiloquus | reverse complement strand
GTTTATATCCAGGATGGACTGCCTGGTTCCTCCCTCTGGGTAGAGTGTCTCACAATGGGATGGTGAGTTGTGAGATAAGGCATTGATGGGCCCATTAACAGGAGATAGTCCAGGGGGGAGTTACCTGTGAGTCATGGGCAAGGCACTGATGGGCCCATTAACAGAAGATAACCCAGAGGGAGTACTGCCCCACCTGGTTTCAAAAGTTCATGAAGATGGTGATAGAATACATGCTTTTGGTCACGTCTTACTTTACAACCCAGGACAGTTATTCATGGCCCTGATACCAATGGAATTTGCAAAGCCTAGTCCAATTCCCATTCCTCCTAACAAGGAGGTAGGTATTCCAATACCTATATTTTTGCCTACACTTTGGCAATTTGGGAAAAATAATGGTAAAATGCATCATGTTTTTGATACTGATGAGTTACATCTATACAAGTGGCTGAAACTTGATGTAACTGAAGAAGTGTTACATTGGGATGTCCACACAAAATTCTTATTTGGTCTCCCTGTACTGATGGATTTTGAATAGAAGTCCCATTAATGCACCATATAACAGTTCCTTCTTGTACAGGGAAGGAAAAGGGAGATGATGCATTAATTTGAGTATTGTTACTATTCCTACAGTAATAAAACTTTTTCCTGTTCTCAGATACTGTCCAAGCCATAACTAGATCTATGCAGCATTTAAGGGTTACATTGAGTGTTAGGGTTATATTTGTATTTGAAGGCCACAAAGCACACAGTGTTCAAAAAGGATGTTGGAAGTCCTAGAGTCTTTGCAAAGAGTGCAATTGTTGGAAAAGTTAATGTGGATCTGTTGACACACTTGATCGACTTCGCAGGTAAAACGATCCTGTCTCCATTCTTTAGTAGAGCTTATCCCTCCTCTGGTTGTAGAATTGTGCAATGTCTTCTCTTTTGAAGATACAGCTCCTGGGGTAAAGACACCTCCCAGTGGGGCCATGGCAATAGACAGGAACATCCATTCTGGCAGGTTCTATAAAACAGAAACTCAACATTTCCAGTTATTCTCATAAATAACATTTCTGTGCAGGAACATATTCCTATGTTTCTTGTCCAGGTTTCATAATAAGAATGGTATTATCTTTTCTTACTGCTATTCCTTCAGCAGGTTTTGGGGGGGTCCATTCTGTTTGTTACATCAATTCCTTTAATTGCTTAGCTGGATCGTGGAGCAATTAATCCAGAATGTTCCAAGGGATTTTGAAACTCAATAGCAATATTAATTTCATGCCAATAAAATGAATAATGGCAATAAAATTAATGTCAACAATATTAATTTCCCCTTGATTAATTTGTCTTAAAGTTAACATATGTAAGTCTAGTCCTGCTGCCTCAGTTAAGGTGCTACTGCTCCTGGGATAATTTCCCAGTACAGAATTGTTTCAGTTACTGTTAGGGGTTTCATTTACAAATTAGGAGTAGTCATTCACCTCAATGGTATTTCAGCTTGAGCAACTGATCTATTATTTAATATATGCAACACTTCTGTAAGATTTATATTCCAATTTTTCATTTGTCCCTTTCCCAGTTAACACAATTGTTCCTTCAAAAGCCTATTCATTCACTCTACTAGTACAGCTCTTGTGGATAATAGGGAATATGGAAGATCCATTGTATATTTTGTTCTTCAGCAAACTGCTGCACTTGTTTGTTTTTGAAATGAGACCCACTATCTTTTTGAATCTGTAAAGGAATCCCATAATAGAGGATGATAAGGTTTGGATAGGACAGTGCTAGGTGGTTCCCTGTTGCGGGCCTCACAGGAGCCCTGACTTTGCAACCATTTTATAAAAGAATGCCTTAGAAGAAAACTCAAGGGCAGACTGACCTTGTACGTGCAAAACTAAGAAAAACAGAGTAAAAAAACTGCATGGTATGTAGGCAAAAACAAAAACGACAGACATCTGGCGATAGAGTTGTCCTGATAACAAAAAGTTATAAGATTCCTGTATACTCCCTGAGACTAAAAATAATCTACCAATCATTAGTTATGTTACTAGTTGATTCCCGTGTGTTAACCAATCTCTATCATTGTTACAAAATCCTATGCTTAGCAAAAATGTATAATAACCAAGGCTGAGTGCAATAAAGAGTCTTCTTCCTTTCTTCTGATGCACCTATACTCTGTGTCAGTCTTCTTAGTGCAAAGACCCCAGCAGTTCCCTCACATGGGTGAGCTATTAAATGCCCAGGGTGTGTATCTATAGCTGCATAGATAAAACCCACACCCATGGCCTTGAGGTAACAGTCCTATATAATCCATTTACCACTTCTGCCCATGTTGCGTTTGCTGGCTACTGTTGCGAGCCGCAATGGCAACAAGTGCCAGAGAGCGTCTGGGCCCGGCCGGCTCGGCCCCCGTGCTCCATGCTTTCCTTCTGAAGGCATGGTCACAGGGCTNTGTCCTTTAACTATATGTGGGACTGGTCACTTAAGAGTATGCTGACAAACTGGGCAGCCAGCTAGGAGAGTTTTTACCATATCATGTGAAATAGATGTTCTGCAGTCTTGGGCCCACCTACAAGTGGCTTTTTCTCCAGAATGCCCCCATTTCTGGTGTGCCCATTTGGCCAAACCTTCGTAAGATTCTTCTTGTGATATATAAATATCTGCTTGGTGAAATGAATGAGTAACCAATTATCCTTGAAACAGTTTATTAATTTACAAAGCAATTAAGGTTCCCGCGATGGGTTAGCCTATGCCTCTGAGGGAAGGACCCACGCTGCATGTGTGACCACTGTCAAGCAGAGTGGTCAGAGACCCCCTTCCGCTCAGGTGAGCCTTTTTTATACCCCTCAAAGGGGTCCAACCCCCCTTTCCCTCAGAGTCCGCCCTCTGGGAGCAATCTTATTGGATGCTGTCAGCTTGTCCTCTGGGTGATTGGCTCGTTGTATCAGGTGATCTTTTGGGCATCGAATGATTGGTTCTGTCTTCGTCACGCCCAGGGCAGAGCTCCATCCCCTTACTCTAATTTACTGATGTCACCCTTTTTTCAGAAGCTTCGGTGAGTCTGCCTCATTTGCTTGAATGGAGCCATCAGCTGTCAATCATCCCCAGACCCTGAGCCCTATGCTAATACATTTAGCCCTTCCTGGCCCTAGCTAACCCCTCCCAGTTTCCAAGAGACACTGACATCATTAACATTGAAACCCCCTAACCAGTTGGTTAAACCCCCCAGTTAACAATCAACAATTAACCTTTTAATTAATAACCACCCATTAACCTCTTAATTAACAGTGAACATTAATTAATGCTAACTACTTAACAGACAAACTCTTAACCAGTCAGGGCTATGAAAACCAAGATTCCTCGTTCATTTATAACACTAGGATGTTTTTGACAATTGTCTGCAATAGAATTGTATAGTCCTTTTAATGTATCTGTATTACAGTGTGCCTCTACATGAAAGTTTGTTGAACTAACTCCCATATGCTCATCCATAATTCTTTTCCCCAGGCTTTTGCATAAGTTTTCCAATCCTTGGCTGCCCAAGTGGATAGCCAGGTAGGTAGGTAATCCTTGAGCAACTGACCAGGAGTCAGTATATGTGTGACATCTCCCAGAGGTGTGCTGTTTAATTGCCATATATACTACATATAATTCAGCATGTTGGCTGCTTTTTCCTTCTCCAGTTGTTTCTAAAAGTTTCTCAGATACTAGATTGTATGCAATCCCTTTCCAAAACCTTTTCCCACCTATATACTTTGCTTATCCATCAGTAAACCATGCACCTTTCCTTTCCTCCTCAAGTAATTGCTCAAAAGGCTGTCCTCACCTAACGACAGATTCATGTTCTGGTTTAAACTCTATGGGATTATGATTTTTCCTTTCAGTAGGGGCATTGGCTACCTTTTCATATAGAGTAGCTACCCTATTTTAGCATGGTCCTGTATGTACTATTTCCATTTTATGGTGCCAGATTCTTGTGCATGTCCAATTTGATGTGTTTTCGGAGAGCTCTTTACGTGATGCATAATTGGGATTTCTGAGTGTAAAAAAACTTGGCCTATTGTCATTTGTTCTGTTTCAATTCATGCCCAATAGGCAAACTTCTGCTTTTCAAATGGAGTATAATTTTTCCAGATTCTGGGAGTTTTCAGTTCCAGAATCCTAGAGGAACCTTCCTTTTTCCTTGTTTTTGCCATAAGCTCCAATTAGCATATAGCTCATGTACTGATACATGCAGTTCAATTTCTCCCTCTTCCAGAGGCCACAAATCCAGTGCCTTTTGGATTGCTTCTTTAGCTAACTCAAATGCTTGTTGTTCACTGCCCTGCTCAAATTCATATTTTTTCAAAATTTTTTTTTTATACAAAGGAGCTAGAATTTGTCCTAAACGAGGAATATGTTGTCTCTAAAATTCAAGTAATCCAATAAATCTTCGTGCTTCATTTTTATTCTAAGATATCACAAAATCTGTAATCTTCTATCAGGCCTTGGAAGGTCTTTCCTGATTGCCACGATGCCACCGAATTCCTAAAAATTTAATAGTTTGTGCCAGTCCCTGTATTTTGTTAGGATTAATCTACCATCCTTTATTTCTCATATGTTCTACAAGTTTCTCCGAAGTATCTTGCACACTTTTCTCACTTTTCCCTTGAATTAAAATATCAATATAATGAATTAATTGCATTCTTTCAGAAAGAGTAAACTCTTCTGAATGTAAACAAATTGAAGCTGTACAAACACAAATTGAGATGAAAATAGGAAATTTACCATGGCAAAAATATTAACTGTTGATAGTTCCAATCCCTGGATGTATAATTGGAATTGATATCTTAAAGGGCTTAACCCCAGGATTACCAGACAGTATCAATTTGGCACCAAACCATATCTTAATATGAGGTCTGTTCTGGTAGGAAAAGCAAAAATGCCTCTAGTACCTCCAGTAGAAAGTCCCCCAGCCACAAAATCCATCTCTTTGAAACAGTATTGTATTCCTGGAGGGTTGGAAGAAATATAATTAACAATTAAAAATTTGTTAGAGACAGGAGTGCTAAAACCCACCACCACAGCTTGGTCCTTAAATCTTTTTGGATTTCCATAAATTAGCAAGACCTCTACTCCAGTATCCTTGAGGGCTTCAACCATTTGAGTGGATTGGTTTCTCCAAAAAATTTGAAGCTCTACATGGGATGCTGATCCTTTTGTGCCTATCCCTGTACTGAAGCTTGGCCTATTTCCTAGTCTTGGTTATGATATACTTCTATTTCCCAAGCTTCCCATAAGGGGTACAGCAAGTCAGTGTGTGGATCCCAATCCTCCTTCCCCCAGGAACTTCCAACCCACCTGTGAGGGGCCCTCCACGGGCAGCTGGAATGTCCCACTGAGGTTCCAAAGGTGGGGTCAATGGTCGAGTTGTGGGGCCCTAATTTTTGGTTGGGAACTCTGTACTTTCTAATTTGGTTTATTCAACCCACACACTGTTTATAAATATGCCACATTCCATTCCAGTTGGGAATTCCATCTACCTTCTCACACCACTCCACCTTTCAGAAGTGCAGCAAACATTTCCTTTTATGAGACTATTATCTCCTCTGGACCAGGAGTCTGGTCCAGATCCCCACATTCCCTATTCTCCCAAATCCCCTAACTGCTGTATTCGTTAATTAAAAGGGTCATGATGACTATTTTCTATGCAGGAGGACCAGCCTTAATTAATCAATTTCTCATGTGTACTGATAAAGCATCTTGTAGCATTGTGTCTGCATCTCCAATAAAGGCAGATATTTTAATTTGTTCTTCCTTAAGACGCTGCAAAAAATCCTTAATGTGTACCCCGGGTCCCGGCCCTGATTGCCATGACAACACCCATGACAAGTCAGGTGCAGTGGGAACAGCTTCACTCTGGTGCCCAGGGACAGGACTCGAGGGAAGGGCTGGAACCGAGTCGAGGCGGATTTAGGTTGGGTCTCAGGAAAGGTTTTTCCCCCGGAGGCTGCTCGGGCACTGAACAGGCTCCCCAGGGGAGGGCTCACAGTCCCAAGGCTGCCAGAGCTCCAGCAGCACTTGGACACCGCTGCCAGGGATGCCCAGACTGGGGTTGTTGGGGTGTCCTGTCCAGGACCAGGAGTTGGACTCTATGATCCTGATGAGTCCCTCCCAACTCAGGCAGTTCTGTGGTCTGTGATCCCCTAACCCTCGGAATGGGACAGCAAATGATTGCCATGGCAACAGACTCTGGCTACAGGCCTCAGCTCACACCCATGGCAACTATCCCTGGCATCACTCTCCATGGAGCTGCCAAGGGACTGACCATAGTGATGGGTCCTGGTAGTGGTTGCCATGGAAACTGACCATCGCTACAGTCCTGGAGATGGTTACCTGCTAAGGAGTTGATTTGTCACAGGCACTCCCAGGGATTCCATGTGGGCATCCCAGGTGTCCCTAGGCTGCCAAAGGGCTGTGATATCACAGGCACTCACAGGGTCTCCATGGTGACATTCCAAGAGTCTCCAAGCTGCCAAAGAGCTGGAATGTTACAGACACTCACAGGGGTTCCTGTCACGGGTGGAGTGGGAGTTTCAGGAAAAATTTATTAGAGAAGCTCCTGAGAGGAAATCTAATGTCTTTACAATTTGATGGGTGAAGGTATGGGTGTCAATGTCTTTAAAATGGGTCTTAATGTCTCTACTGACTTTGGGCAGCAGGTTTGTTGCAGAGTCCAGACAGCTTGGCTCCTGAAACAGACAAGGGTCTGCACAAGCCTGAACTTCTGCACTTTGGGGGAAAATGATGATTCATGTTCAGAGGGGAATATGTGGTAGGCGTTTTGGGAAGGCTCTACCCTCCTACTACTTCAGGCAATGGGAAAGGAAGAGGGCAACCTGTGGCTGGGAGTTTAGGATAAAAGGAGGCTGCGTTCTCTGAAACCTCGAGAGAGAAAACCCCGTGGGCATATGCCCTGGTGGACCTTCTCCCCTTATCTGAATAAAGTTGAAGGACTCCTCTGTCTCCTTTATGGACATAAACCTCTGGTATTTGTGGAATTTTCCTGACACTCCCTTTGAGTCATGAAGCAGAAAAAGGACCTTCAACACCCCCCATAGAAACCCAACTTCCCCAGGACCCCTAGACTTTCTCAACTCCTTCTGCGAGGAACCTTGAAGCGGCTGGATCCAATCCCAGCTCCAGACTTTGTCAATGGTTTATGCGTAAGGAATTACTGAGGTGTATTTGAACCTTTATAGAATTTGTCCCACGTGATTAAGGATGGCAAATCAGATATATTTATATAAATACATGTATGATTTATTATGACAATGACTACACAAAAAGTTCTTAATCAGAATTATTTGCTACACTATTATAGGAGCTATAGCAACTATCATAATGCAGTGCACTAAGAAGCAATATTGAAGCAACTGTATTAAAGCAAAAACAGTTATTAAGTGGAGACTGATGTTGGTGTAAGGTCAAGGCAGAGCTCTTGGGTAAAGCTTTTCCCACACTCGGGACACTCCTAGGGCTGTTCTCCACTGTTCACCAGTGTGTTCTGGTGGCGAATCACGTGGGAACTGTGGCTGAAGTTCTTACAGCCTTACAAGCACTTGTAGGACCAGTCCCTGGAGTGCAGGCACTGGTGGCTGATGAGGTTAGAGTGGTCACTGAAGCTCTTCCCCAGTGGGGATGATCTGATGGCAAATCAGACATAAGCTCTGGCTGAAGCTCTTCCTGCATTCCAAGGACTTATAGGGCTATTCCCCAATGTGGATCTTCTGGAGGCGCTTCAGGTTGGAGCTGACATAGAAGCTCTTTCCCCATATCAAACAGTTGTAAGGCCATTCCCCCATGTAGATCAAATAGTGGTACATCAGGGAAGACCTTTCACTGAAGCTCTTCCCACATTCTAAGCATTTGTAGGGTCATTCCCCAGTGTGCACCCGATGGTGGATGATGAGGTTGGAGCCGTCACTGAAGTCCCTCCCACATTCCAAGCATATGTAGGGCTGTTCCCCCGTGTGGATCTTCTACTGGCAGATCAGGTGGGGTCTCTGCCTGAAGCTCTTCCTGCATTCCAAGCACCTGTAGTGCTTCTCCCCAATATGAAGCTGCTTGTGGACCACCAGGTCAGAGTTCCAGATGAAGCTTCTACCACCTTCCTGACACAGGGTCGGTCTTTCCTCCTTGGAGCACCCTGGGCTGGGTTTGCAGCCCTTCCTCATGGGATATCTCTGGAACTTTTCCTTCTCGTTGGATTCCTGTGCTGTGGATTNCTGAAGCTCTTCCTGCATTCCAAGCACCTGTAGTGCTTCTCCCCAATATGAAGCTGCTTGTGGACCACCAGGTCAGAGTTCCAGATGAAGCTTCTACCACCTTCCTGACACAGGGTCGGTCTTTCCTCCTTGGAGCACCCTGGGCTGGGTTTGCAGCCCTTCCTCATGGGATATCTCTGGAACTTTTCCTTCTCGTTGGATTCCTGTGCTGTGGATTCACTCAAAACAGCNCAGGACAGCATCAGCAGTGGGGTTATCCTGCAGCCAGGGGCAATGCTCTGCTGGAAGATAGAGCAGAAGAGAGGGAGAAAGCGGCAGTGACTTCTTCCTCACCTGCCTGGGTGACCCTGCCTGGTCTCCTGACTTTAGTTTCCCCTTGTCCGTCCTGCTAGGAGTCTGTTATGAATAGATGATGTAGGTTTAATCAGCCCTTGCCTATTGCCCAGGCCTCTGGCAGCAGGCAGTAGCTGTATTGAGGTAGCCAGCACCCCAAAATCCATTCTGATTTGCAAGTTCTTTAATAATGGCTGACTTGGTCTATTATAAAATGGATTATTTATTAATAGACANGATTATTTATTAATAGACACAAAACTAAAACATAAGACTTAAACAGACTATTACTACACAGGGATAAGACAAAAAGGCAATACTTATATTAATACATGCAGAGTTAAAGGTACCATAAAATTACAGCTAGCTAAGAAATGGTATAACTTAAGATTCAGTGTTTCTTACCATCCAATTCTTTGATAGAGTAGACATGGAGAAATCCTCTCTCTCGTTCCCCAGGGAAGCGACATGGAGTTGCGCTTTGCACCAGGGAGAAATCTCCTCACACATTCCCAAAGAAGTGTGTAAGAGACTTCTGCCTCTGTGAGAATTGTGTGGGCTTTTATAGCCATAAGAGCCATGTCATTTGGTCAAGAATATTTCTTTCATTTCTTCCCACATTTGCTTTGCAGACTGAGGTGTTGATTCTTAGCTGCGGGCCTGAGCCCTATTGGTGCCAGAGATAGCCCGTGCTGGGCCTGTGACCCACCCAAGTTATCTCTTGCATGTGCACCAAGATCTGTGGTAGAGAGGGGATAGACATGTCCTGCCGCAGGGTCTCATGTATATTGGGGATCCCCAGTCTCCAGGGTACCCCACTTTCAAGACTGCTGGGTGTCCTGGGAATCCCTGGGTTCAGCCCTCTCCAGGATCTCTCCTTCTCCCAGATTACCCTTCACTGAGCTTTGCCCCTCTCTGGGCTGTCAGGAGTCCCTCAGTTCCAGTATTGCTTCTCTCCATTCTTCCCACTCTGGGGGTCCTGGCCTTCCCCCAACCCTGGATCTCCTGAGGAGACCCCAGAAATGGTGTTCCCAGACCCCACCCTGGTACTGGGTGATCACCACATGGCTTCAGGGACCCTGCATCCCCTACCAACCACTAGGGCTCAGCCAGCAGCAGCCACCAGGTGTCCCCCAAAAAAGATCATCTCTGGAATCCCCCCACTATCCCCCTGAGGGGCATTTGTAGATCAGCTTTGGAGTCCTGAAAAATTCAGGCATTGCTTAATAAAAAATACTGAGAGTCCTCCTCCCCCAAGATATTTGAGGCAAGCTTCCCCTCCCTGGTCACCTGCAGGGTGTGAGGGGGATGATGCTCTCAGGGTGGAGGGCTGTGAATACAGAAAGAGGTAAATCCACAAGCTTCCTCCTCTTCCTTGTCGTTCCTAATCTCATCTCTTTCTCCTCGTATTTCAATTAATACAATTACAATGCAGTATTACAATTCTCTATGACTCATGAGCATCTTTCACAGTGATGAATTAGGGCAAAGACCAAGATTTTTGAGACAACGGGGTGGAAACTCCATCCAAAAAAGGTTCTTCTACCCACCCAATCCAACCCCATGGATACTTACACAATGCTGACAGATAAATCCCTTTATTTTGGCCTTGTTTTTCTTTTGATTCCTCTTCATCCCTTTAAAACACCTGAAAGGGGGGTAAAAATAAAGAAATTGAACAAAGACATGTAAAACCCTCCCATTTTACTGCTGTTTGGGGGCAAATTTGGAGTTCAGGGGGATATTCTGGAGGATTTGGGGATTTCATGGGTATTTGAGGGAGTTTTCTCCATCGCTGTGCACAGCAAAACCCAAGAGGGATTGACCAATTATCTGAAAAGAACACAGTCACACTGAAAATGGTTCCATCCCACCCCAAAATATCTTGATACAAACCCAAAATGGTTTAATAACACTTTCAAAATGTCTTGATTTCAATGGGACCTCTGGGCAAAGCTTGGGCAGACAGACGGTTTCTCCCCCACTTGGATCCTACAGTGGGAGATCAAATCCGTGCTCTGGCCAAAGCTCTTCCCAGAGGAGATCAGTCTCTTGCCATGATGAATCCTCAGGTGGGAGCTAGGTTGGAGCTGTCACTGAAGCTCCGCCAGCACTCGGGGCAGGTGTGGGGTCACTCATGGGTGGGTGATGGATCAGACTGTGTAAGGACTTAAGGAGCAGCAGTTGCCCATCTCACTGTCAAGGCCACAGAAGGACTTTCCCATGAGATAAGCACAGAATGGAGTAACAGGAAGGTGCTGACTCCAGGCCTGGCAGAGGTGAGATCTGGTTGGCACATGCTGGGAAATGCATGCCCACAAAAATTCGCACTGTGGCAAAGTATGTAAAGAAGCAACTGCTTATACACACATCACCCGTCAAAAAAAGCTCACCCCAAATTATGGACACACTGCAGCTGCCACCACCGATGACCACTGAAGCCCCCCCAGATATTTCTCCATGGATACCTGGCACTTGGACTGCAGATAAGATCAAGTGGAACAATTGTCCAGGCTATCTCAGAGGGGATAGCTGTCTTTCCTCTCAGAGTCTTTCCTCCTTGGAGCACCCTGGGCTGGGTTTGCAGCCCTTCCTCGTAGTATATCTCTGGAACTTTTCCTTCCCTTTGGATTCCTGTGCTATGGAGTCACTCAAAACAGCCTCTTCCATGAGGTTCTGCCGTGAGGATTTGTCCTCCCTGGTCTCCGTCTGCAGCTCAGTGCCTGGGGGAGGAAGGACAAGGAGAGGATGGGATTTGCCTTCATGCCAGAGGGAAGGGGAAGGAGATCCCCCCAGTCCGTCCCTGGCAGGACAGCGTCAACTACTGGGTTGTCCTGCAGCCGGGGGTGATGCCGGTCTGGGACATGGAGCAGGAGAGAGGGGAAAGGGGCAGTGACTTCCTTCTCACCTGCCTGCGTGTCCCAGGGCATCTTCCTCTTCCTTGCAGCCTCCTCCTCCATCTGGCCACGGCTTGGGAGTGACAAATTCTGGTTTTGGGGGAAAACAACGCATGAGACTGTTGTATAATAAGGTGTGAAAGTGTTGGGTTGGGGTCTCCTCCTGCCCAAATCCATTTTCAAAAATCACCAGGCATCCTGTGGCCACAGAAACCTCCAGAACAACAAGATTTGGACCAAAAACCCCTTCCATGAGTTCTCCCTTTCTATGGTCTCCTAACTTTGGGACTCTGGGGGTCTCCCCTGTACAGGATGCTGAGGGTTCTGCATGTATTGGAAGTTTGATCTCTGCGGGGACTTCATCCTCTCCAGGTTACCCGTGTTCCCAGTAATTTCAGGTTTCTTCCCTCTCTGTTCTTCCCACTTTCATGTTTTGAAGGTTCACCTTCTATGGGCTGCTGGGGGTGTCGTGGGTCCTGGTGGATCCCCCTCTCTGGGGGATCCAGTTTAGGAATGCCCAGGGTTTTGGGCATCCCTGGGGTCCCTTCTCTCCCCACTCTGTCCCAGGGGTCCCTCTTCTCTAGGCTACTCCCCTCTGCAGCCTGTCGGGGGTCCTGGCTTCTCTCCTGTGGTGGTGATCCCTCCTCCTATTGAGACTGCCTTGGGTCCTCCCTCTTAGGGATCCCGGTTTCAGGGTCCTGGGGCTCCTCCCTCTCCATCCTCCCTCTCCATTCTCCTGCCCCTCCAGGCTTCCAGAGTTCCCCCAGCTCTGGTTTCGCCCCTCTCTGCTCTCCCCACACCAGGGACCCTGCATTTCCCCCTACCCCGGCTCTCCTCCAGTACTACTGTCCTCAACGCCGCCAATAACCAGCGATGGCCACATGGCTCCGGGGACTCCTCATCCCACTGCCCACCGCAGGGGCTCTGCCAGCAGCCGCCACTGGCACCCGCCCCAGGGAAATCTAATCTCCAGGAACCCCCAATATCCCACCAAGAGGCATTTATGGTTCAGCCTTGAAGTCCTGCAAGCTGAAAATATCCTACTCAGCCCAAGAAAGAGCCTCAAGGAGACCCCAAGATATTTGGGCTGAGTTCTTCTTCCCCAGCAACCTGCGGAATTCAGGGAGGGTGATGTCCCTGGCAGCAGGCCAGGCTGCAGAAACAGTGACTGACAGAACAGCAAGATTCCTCCTTTTCCCTCTTCCTCCGCCTCTTCCTGCTCCTCCTCACCCATCACTCATCGCTCTTCCTCCTCCGGCTCCTCATCTACCCCTACTCCTTCTCTTTCTCCTCCTTGATCCTGCTTCTTTCTCCTTCTATGTCCATGCTTTCTCTCGCTCCTTCTTCATCCCTCCTCCTCCAGCCCTTCTCCTCTTCTCTCCAGGACCAGCACGAACCCTTGGCTGCCCCTTCCCCTCAAAGTCATCACATCCCACAGGAGAAGCAGGGATGGAACTAGGGCAGGTCGGGCTGGGGCAGAGCTGGGCTCTCGGCCACTCCTGCCCGCACTTGGCCCCTGCCGCAGCCGCTCCCACCAGGACATCCCAGGGGACCTGGCCTTAGCACTACCCCCTCCCACCTCCCCAAATTTCCCTCGTGGGGGCCCCTGGGGCAGAGGGGGGGCGCAGGTGGGGTCCAGATGGGGGTGCCTGGAGTACCTCCTGCCCATCCTGCACTGCCTTGGGTGTCTGCAGAGCTGTTCTCTTGGTATCAAGTGTTTTAGGGTCACTTAAAGAATCACCAGGAAACCCATCAGCAAAAAAGGCCTTACATAAAAACGACACTATGACAAACTTTCTTGGCAAGGTTCACTCTGCCGTTTACTGGATGCTTAAAGCACTCTGAGAAACAGCAAAAAAAAAATCAAAATTTAATCAATTCAAATGAAAATAGACCCTATACCATTTTTTGGAATGGTGGGGGGGACCAGAGGAGCAGGGGGAGAAAAGGATAGTAAAAGGTAAGCATAAAAAGGAATATGGAAGACCCTACTGTTGAGTTACAAGGGTCAGACTAGACTCCTGTGCAGAACTGAGCCTGGACTTAATCAACAGTTGATGCTCAAAGACCCAACAGCACTTACCTTAAACATAATCAGTAACTTCAGATGGAATTTACTACACCACAACAGGAACCTACCCACAGCCCTAACTTACAAATCTAAAGTACTTCAGGAGAGCAGCATTCCCAGGACGTTTGCTATGGCACATTCACCCTTGCACACACATGGACAGAAGGAGTCTGTACAAGGTCCCTGTGGGAAATTCCCCTGGAATCCAGTGAAGTTCTCCTTTCAGATGCCTTTGCATCTTCCACCTGGGCAGAGGGTCAAACCTCGAGGAGCAGGGCGGCTCAGCCCAGGGTCCGTCATTGTTCAGGGCTCTCCTGAGTGCAGCAAATGGAAGAGTTCCCATCTCAAAGAGGCCCCAGCACAGGGAGATTGCTGTCCCAGCTGCTGTGGCCCAGGAGAGTTCCAAGCATCTCACTCAGGGCAGCTGTTTATAGGGCCCAAGGGATGGGCTTTAGTCACAGGCATTTTCCATCCTGACCCCAGCTCAGGTTAGTGACTTTCTGGGAAAGGTCGAGTGTGGTGTTCCCCCACCCCCTTTTACCCCCTTCCAGATAAACCCTGGAAACTGCCTCGAGCTCCTCCTATTGGTCTCTGAGGGACCCCAACTCTTCCCCTCCCCGGATAATGATGAAACCCCAGATCCTCTGCCTTTCCCTCGCCTTTGCCCCCGGAGAGCTGAATAACGTTATGTGAATAAAGACTTTCCGGACTCTCTTTGCAGAGACCTCTTCTCACCCCTTTGCTGTTGCGTGGTTCCCGAGAGCAAGATGCCTGAGCAAACCATGAAGGCTCCCCGGCTGGTGAGGGCCCTGTGACTATGCTTTCAGAAGGAAGGCTTGGACCAAGTGGACCCCGACCAGGCTGGGTAGAGATGCTCTCTGGCACTGGTTGCTCTTTGCGGCTTGAAACAAAAGCCAGTAAATGCAACAGTTGAGAACAAAAATATGACCCCACTTGGGGTGTTATTCAGGCAAGAAAAGTAAGTTTCCAAGGCTATTGGTTAAAAAGTAGGAACTTTTTGAACAGCACCAGTTCCTGGAGCAGACAGTATTTGTGGTAAGCCCCAGAGGAGCTGAGCCCAGGGTCTGATCATCAAGGTCTAAAGAGCATTTCTCAGGTCATGCTTTGGCCTGGGGAAGGGTGGAGGGACTCTTCCCCTAGTATGTCCACTGATGTTTCATGACATCTGAGATGCTCTGAACCCTCTTCCTACCTTCCCCACACTTGTAAGGTCATTTCTTGTGTGCCGGTGCTAGTGGGTGATGAAGGCGGAAGGAGGGTGTCCCCCCATAGTGCCTGAGCTGCTCCTTATTGTAGATGTTGCTGTCCATGGACCCTACCTGCTTGGGGCCATTCAGGAAGTGACACTAGACCTTTTCCATCCACTGGAACACCCCTCTATGGGCAGAGAGACAGGTCAGCAGCACCTCATCCCCCAACAACCGCCAGCACCCCACAGTAGGTTGGGAGCTCAGGAGACCATCCCTGCCCCCTCTTTCACACCTCTCTCTTCCACCTGGCTGCCACAGCACTGGCTGGTGAGTGGGGGGAAGCCCTCCATGGATGGACAAGAGTGTTGGGAAACCCCCAGAGCAGATCTTCCCCCCTCAGAGCCCCCAGGAACTCCTCCAGGGATGAACAACATGAAGGGAGCCCCATGGGGACATCTTTTGTCCTGACCCACTACCTTTCATACTCCTGGTTCCAACCCTTTCCCATCGTCCTCCACAACCTCAGTTGCCATCTGGTCAGTTTGGGGATGTCCTACCTCCTTTCTCTCTCCTTTTGGGGATGCCCTCCGTATTCCCCCCTTCTTCCTCCCTTTTCCCATTGTATCCAGCCCTTCCACTGACCTGAGCCTGCAGCAGGAGGGAGGAGGAGGAGGAGTAGGAGGATGAGGAGGAAGAGGAAGAGACACCACCACTCACTGCAATTGCAGCCCCCCCAGGAGGATCAACCCCTCTACATCCCACTGGGGGGGGGGCAGTTTACCCCAAATATCTTGGGCAGTCCCCAAGAGTGGTTTTTTTGGGAGGGAACCTGTCGCAGCTGCCATCAATTGCCCAGTGCTGACCGGGGGGTGTGGAACACTGGTTTTGGGGACCTCCTCCAGGAGAGTCAAATGTTGGAAAGCCTGTAACCCCCAGAGTGGGGAATATGGAAATGGACGATACTGGAACTTCAGGACTCCTGGCAGAGTGGAGGTGGGGGAACATGTATAGGGGAGAGCCCCGGGTACCCCAGCACTTGGAATGGGGGACCGGGAGACGGGGGAGCCCACCAGCCCAGAGAGGTGATTTGTTAAATATGGGTATCAATCTAATATTGATATCGAACTCGCACTGGACAAAAACTCTCCAGCCGTTAAAGTTAGAAAGTGGTATGTTTATTTCCATGTCGGGCAGCACGGGAGTGGCCTCCACAGCATGCTGAAAAATTACAGACCATTCCAAAGTCTATTTATTTACAAGTGTTGAATATCCATAATGTAATTACAATAACACCTCCCTTTCTCCGCTTCGTATTGAAATTAACTTGAATACTTATTAAGCATGCGTAGTGAGTTCCTTGTTTTGGGTCAGTGGTCTTTTTATTGGGGAGTGGGCACAAA
>VZRF01002892.1:10392-51605 GCA_013396875.1 Vireo altiloquus | reverse complement strand
CCTTTAGGTCAGCATTGGACTGAGTGTGTTAGAGCTGACCTGAAACTTTACAAATATAAGAATCTAGAATTTTATTTCCTAGACATATATAAAGTGTATACATATAATTATATTTTACAAAGTTTATTAGTTATTATATATAAATAAATAAAATTTAAAAATTTTAAAATAGAATAAAACAAAACAATCTACCAATACGAATAATAGCAAAGACATGAAATACGTGTAAAACAGAATAGAACAGAACAATCTACCAATACAAAAAACAGCAGAGATATGAAATAAGTAATTGTTATCTCATTATGAAGAATAACTATAGAGAGTTGAATAGGTAATTCTGTTTACATAATAACAATATAGCACAGATTTAGTGTCCGTGTCTGTTGTGACACATATTATTGCTCTTAGTGCTTTTATGTCTGGAAAGATTTTCATAAAATAGGTAGATTTATAACATATATGTAATACATTACATATAAGATATTATTTTTACATACAAGTAAAGCCTTTTATAGTGTCACTATCTGTTGGGACACATATAAATGCCCCGTAGTTCATGCATTTATGACTGGCAAGACTGAAATTGCTTTGCTGTTTCTTAATAAAATGCAGTATTTCAGAATCTGGAGTGTGCAAGATTTTATTGATCTCAGCCAGACCTAAAGCACTGGTAAATCTCATGCATGGGGAATGTGGGCTCATGAACAGTCTCCTTCAACTCAACTATGAAAAGCGAGGTTCACTCTCATGGTGAAATTTAAAAATTTAGTAAAGGACAATAGGAGACAACCAAGCAAAATTTCACAGTGGCCGGGTGCTTGGCATTCAGCCAAGAGCACACCTGCTATTGCAGAGACACCCTTTACATACCTTTCCTATGGCATCAGCCTATTGCATCTTCACAAACCATTATGCATATTCAAACTTTTCCCCAAACTAGCTGACATGTTCCAGAAACTGTTTAGCATGGCTCCTCCTCGGGTCCGCCTTTTTCGAGCTTGCACATTCCTTGGCTGTGGTTTTAGTCAGTTTTTAGCATCACTTCCGGCTTGGGCTTTGCTCCATGGTTTTTACAGACGGTAGCCGCAGATAGTTGGCATATCAGTAGCAGGGGTCTCCATCATACATTCATTGCACGTTCTCTAACCAAGCAGGCAGTTCAATTTTAGTACAAGCATAACTGTTTCAGCTACTTCAGAACTGTGTCTAAGTTTAGTTAACAACAGAAATAAAAACTATATCTTTGGAGCGAAGCTACTTCCACATTATATGTAGAGCATCCATTTTAATATTTGCCAAAAGCCAATATTCTGATGTGTATTTATAACATTAGCAATGCATAGGTTTTATTCTACTTTATTTTTTACCTGGAGTATTTTTAGACAATGACAGTATTTTTCACCAAGGACATACATTGGTAGGACAAGGGGCAATAGGTCCAGACTGAAAGAGGTTAATTTTATATTAGCTATAAGTAAGGAATTCTATACTGAGAGGGTGGTGAAGCACTGAAACTGGGGGCCCAGCAAAGCTGTAGTCCCCCATTCCTGGAAGTGTTTAAGACTGGATTGGATGGGGTTTTGGGCAATCTAGTTTAATGGAAGGTGTCCCTGCCCATGGCAGGAGGGTTGGAACAAGGTGATTTTCAATGTGCCTTAAATTCAAACCATTCTATGATTCTATTATGTGAAGTGTTGGTCAGTGATTACAGAGAATATTCAGCTCTACAGCAGCATCACCAGTTAGTAGAAAGGTAGCTCTGAATAATGAGGTAAAAGGACGTGTGTGTGCGTATGAGAAAGGTGTTTACAGCTGGAAGGGCCAGAGTTGAGGAGGCAGCTGAGCTTCTAGTGTTGGCTGCAGAAGTGATTGTGAGGATGGATTGGGGAATCTCCAAAAAAGTGATCTGGATTTGTCTCTGTGCAGCCTGGTTCACCATTTCCTAACTTTGAAGTTGGCCCTGCTTTGAATGAGGTTTGAATCAGATGATTTCCAGAGCTCTCTTCTAACGTAAATTATTATGTTACTGTGACTTCAATAGGCACTGCCATCTAGTTGGCATCTGTATCTCAGATTCTAGGAGAAAACGCGAGGGAAACAGAGCAGCAGTCACAGGTTACCTGACTTTTTCACAGGTGTCTAAGGACCCTCTGCTGCTCCTAATTCCTTCCACTCCTGACTTCATGTAATTCCCCACCTCCTCCGCATTCCACAACCTAAAAGTGTCTTTTCTATCCCTGACCATTTCCACTTCCTTGTAAGAGCTTCAGGAAGCCTCCAAATGGAAAACCTTGATTTTGCTTATGTTGTGGAGTTCAGCCAATTGGGCTCATGTGCACACTGGGTGCAGTCTTTGACCTACATGAATTAGGAGTATAACAAAGGCTTCTAAGCTCCTAGGTTTAGATGTCCTCTCTGGACATACCCTGCCTTTCACAAGTTTCCAATTCATTGGTTCTGTGGCTACAGATTGTGTGGGAGAGAAAATTTGGAAAACAGCATCTACATTTGTAAAGAAGTATGCAACTAATTTTTGTAGTTTCTCATTCTTCAGTACAGAAATGTTGTTTCCTTATCCCCTAGTGGGATTTTTTATCTAATTACCTTAATGATACAGAACAAGTAATACAAAACATGATTTTTTTTTTCCTTCTGGATTCAAATAAGAGCTAATCCAAGGAGCTTTTTCTGGGTTTCTTCTCCAGGCAACAAGAAGGTCGGCAGGACGGGAACAGTGGGAAATTAGTGCAGCTACTTCAGATTTTCACTATGTCATTCTGCATACAAATGGTTTTCTGACTCAGAACCTGATTTATAATCAGATTTTAATATGGCTTTGAAAATTTGATGGAGAGCGGGTATGACTTGGACCTTACAACAAGCAAAGAGGAAACACATTTGACTATTTGTTGGCTTGTCTCAAGATTTTGGCATTCCCTGCTGGTCTTAACAATGGTAGATCAGATGTAGTTGAAGTCCTTGGGGATCAATCTGCTCTATGTTACAATATCTAATCCTTGTAGCTTGTTGGCTAGGGACTTTTCACCCCCTAATAAAGCATCAACATATTTCATCAAGTATCTTGAAAACAGTAAGAGGAGCTTCTTGAGAAATTCTGGGGGGAGAAAAGTAGACCTATATCACTTGAGAACATTTAGCTGAGAACTTGAGATAAGCACTTTCTTTCTCCCTTGCCTGTATCTTAGGCATATCCTCCTGATATATCAGCTCCTCAGCAGCTGATTTGACTTCAGTGTTTAAATATTTCCTGTCCTACCATCTAAAGTTGCTGCTAGGACTATCTCACACTTTGTGCATCTATCATAGTCATTTGTGTCACGGCCATTTTTGGGCAGGTAGCCTGCTTACAGCACTCCTGAGACAATATGTTGACAGCAATAGGTACATCTGAACAAAATTTTTCCCAGTATTGATGAAAAATATTCCTTCTCACTCACGTGCAGGTACTGTAGGACCTGAGCACTGAGGTGTTTGTCTTGTCTACGTTTGGTAGCTGTTGGAAAGGGCCAAGATATAACAAAAACCTGGGGGAGAGCAGTACCTGAACTAGCTCCAAACCACCCCGTGCCTTGATGTGTGGTGGGATATAACACCTCCCAGGACCTTCAGCTCAGACCCCAGCATGAGCATGAGTGTGCCAGTAGTGCTACCTAACATGGTGCATAGGACTATACTGTCACTTCTTTGTTGCTTATAGCTTATTTGCAGCTATGACAGGGGTTTCCACAAGACTTCGTGTAGTTTCTAGTACCTGGTTTAAATGCCATAAGGGTGTATGGGCATAGGAGGAGAGGGAGGCAGTGCATTTCAGAATTGCAAATGTCAGGGGTCTTGGATATCAGCATCAATGCAGATGTGCCTCCAAGAATTGATCTCATGTTCTGGAAAATCTGTTTAGGCAGGGACTTAGATATGTCTAAAAAATCTGAGTCAGCTTCCTTCCGTCTTGCACTTAACCTAAACCTTTTGGTAACAGTCCAGGACCCTTTTTCCCCTAAATAGCCATAGGATTCTACAGACAATTTTCCACAAAAATGGGATTTTCCCACATAACCATGTAAAAATATGACAAATTAGGTCAGACTTGTAGACAGGTATTTTCCTGTGTTGGAACAAAGTTGGCTGAAATGAGAGAAAATTATTGTAAGCAATCTAAAATAGATTGCTTGCTAATGACTAGAGGACGTATGTAAGTGTGGCACACTGCAAGTAGGTGCTACGATAATATTGTTTTCCTCCATAAGGAAATAAGACTTAATTAATGGAGTTTTATAGTAGCGATCAAAAATAAATAAATAAATAAACAAATAGCACCTATTTTTCTAACCATTTAGATGTAGCTGACTGCAGTGATATGCAGATATATTTCACCTCAAGTGTCAAAACCAGTGACAAGTGATTAGAATAATAGTAAACAACAGAGGCAGAAATTGAACTTTCAAAATTTTCTAAGGGCTTTATCAGCCCAGTTTGTCTCTCTCAGCAGCGACTTCTGCCTACTAGGTTCTTATGGCTCTTGAGAGTATTATGCCTTAAATGCCTAAATCTATCAAATATATTTTAGAATGTAAGTTGATCATGCAGGAGAAAAGGAGGAAGTCTTAGACAAAAAAAGATTGGGACTTTAAACAAAAAGCTGTGAGATTGGTTTATACATTGGTTTATATTGAGTTAAATTATGCAAGCTATACAAAACATGCACATGTGACTTTTACTTGTGATGCTTCCATCTATGAGATGTCAGATGGGTGACTGCAATCTCCAACTTACCCATTGGTGACAAAAGCAGCAGTAGGTAAATCCACACATTTACCCCAAAAGAACAGAGTGGCATTAGTCACAAACATACTACAAAAATCCAGGTTTTGAAAACATCTCTAGCCTTTCTTCGTTACTACTCCTGGCAGAATTCAACATAAAACCTTCTGAAAAAGAATGTAATCATAAAAATGTGCAGAAGATTATACTAACAATTCAGAATTAATAGGCTCTTGCCATGAAAATCATGCTGGTGCTGAAAGAACATATTCTTTTACAGTAAGTTGGTGATGATTCATTATTTTACAAGAGCAAGTGGAGTAGGGATTACAATAATGAAATCAATGACAAAAGCTGTTCAGTTTACATATTTGCTTTGGTTTTTCATAATCAGCAGCAGAATAACATAACCCTGGGGTTAAGCCTGGTGCTAGAAGAGCTCTTGAAGTCTGCTGATCACATTATATGAAATTACAACAAAGACTGTGAGTGATGTTTTCAAGAAGTAAGTATGGATATATTTTTGAAAAACTGGACATTTGATTAGCCTTGCTAGAAGGCTACAAAAATAAATTACCAGCTCTTCCTCAGGAGTCTGGCAGATAGACCATGTGTAGTTCACACAGACACCTTGGAGGAGCTCCCCCAAAAGCAACTACTGTTGTTCCTAGAACATGCTGTACTTTAGAAACATTCATTTGGATGATGGCAATGAGAGCAAATGGTGTGTGCATGATTTTGAGGTACACCACGAAAGCTTTGCTCCCAAGTGGAGTGAGCTGAACAGTTTCAACTTCCTCAGCTTTCAACAAAACTACTTTTAAAAAACTGCTACCTAGCGTTTCAACTTAAGCAACTTGCTCAGATGTGACTGACTTCTTCCAAATAACATTTTCCTCTTACCTCTATACTATGAATAAATATATTCTGATATATTACAATATACAGATACATACTGATTTAATAGAATTTTGTCATAATGCTAGTGGGACTACTGAACTGTTAGAAATGTGAGGAAAAGGGGTCTGTGGATAAAGGCAATGGAGTTTTGCTTAGGAAATAAGGTAAGTGTGATCATATCTCAATAGTCTAATGGCTGACTTCAACAGAGGCCTGTAGTGTTTGCTGGGAACACCAAAGCAACAGGATTACCTTCTTGCTGGCAGATGTACTACAATCCAGATACTAAATCTGGTTCAGAACCTTATGAGCAAAAGCCTTATCTAGACCATCATGTTTACTATCCTTCAATGGATATCTGTCAAGATTTTATCTTATCTTTTTTGAATATATTGACAGTTTTGACATTCACAGAAGTTTTTGGAAATAAGCTCCATAATTTAAAAACCATTTCATTCTCTTAGCATGCGTGTCCCAAGGATTTAAGGCATTTATAAGGTGTATAAATGGATTTGTTGATGGAGTTATAACAAAGCTTGGGAACAACTTAATGCAGGTAAAGCAGATGCAACTTGCATTAGTGCTACTAAGGTTAGGTTCTTGTAATGTGAACAAAGTGCTGCAGTTCTCTTCTTGAGGGATTGTGATGAATTTGAGGAAAATCAGCTTGACAAATCTCAGTACATGGCTCAACAGTTACTGCAACTTTGGCCTGAGAAGGATTATTTTAAGATAAGAGAGCAATATTTTAAATGGTACCTTAGATTATTTTTATTTAAACAAGAATTCACACTTTCTAAAATGATTTGTCTGTTCTGGAATATGTTTATGGCCAAATTAATTTGCAATCCTTTGTTGGCTTTCCACCTCTCCAGTTTTAAAATCTTTGGAGATGAGCAATGGGGAAGAGAAATCAAAGGTCTCAAACTTGGCTACCCCAATCTTTCCCTCTGCCACTGACAAGTAAGAGGTGATGTGGCGAGTCTTGTCTATAGCCTGGTTTGATCACAGAGGACAAAAAACATCTGGGTTACCCTAGGAGGCCTTTGGTCAGAGTCCAGTAACAGATTCATGGCCAGATGCCTTACTTACTTTGCAGACCGTGACTAATGAACAGCCGTATAGACATTAACCTCAGCCTCAGTGGGTTCAGCTGTAACCAGTCAGCTGGAGATGCAACGAAAAATTTTGTTTGCACCATATGTTTGATGACATTCAAAGGCTGAATTATTTTCCGCTCACTAAGAAACATGGACCAGAGAAGACCACTGAGTATAGGTAAAGAATAAGAGCTGTGGTGACCCTGTTGAAGAGTGGTCATTGGTTCCTGAAACAGACAGGAAGATGGCTCAGATTGGAAATTAGTGCTTTTCTGAATGCTCACACTTAGTAGCCCTATCCATGCTAGGAAATTAAAAAGCACCAGAGCGTGTTCCCTATCACTGGATCTGGAGTCTGTACTTACTCAGTTGTCCTGGTACAGTTCAGGATCAGCAGCTTCACAATCACAAGTAATTGCTGGGCATATTTGTCAGTTAGCAGACACCAGAAACCACTCATGATATCAGTCTAGATGAATTTTGCAGGGTAGGACTATACAATACGGGACAGACAAGGTCATTTCACACTTCAGTATGAAAGAGAAATCAAAGATAAATGCAATTTTCTAATACAGATGGAGCTTTCCCATGTCAGCTTGTGACTTGTACATAATAAACTCTCAAAGCCTTACAAAAAAAACCAAAATTCTGGAAGAATCAGGTAATTTTTTTGTAAGTGCTCAATAGTGATTCACTCTGAATCACCTGGTGACTGCCTGAGTGGCTAACACCTGCTGTACTGAGTAGAGCTTCACTGACTAATGACAGCATAAGGATCTACATATAAACACCTTCATTTTAGTGTCATGTTCGGGATCTGAATCCTGTCCTCCTGTCTTCTACTTGGTGACACCCTTGTGGTCATTTTCCTCTGAATTTTTTTAATCTTTTCCTTGAGTGCTGCCTGTTGCTGTAAATGTTGAGAGGAGTCCAAACTTCTCCAAACTCTGTGCCTGAACAAGACACACTGCCATCTTTTGAAGAAATTTCTAAACATTTTAGTTTTCTTAACAGCCATGCATGTTAACTCTGTTATCCACATATTTAGCTCAGTAAGACTCAGGAATGTGCAGTGGCTGTTCAAAATGTCTGGTTTTCTAAATAAACAGAAGATTAAAATGGTTGAAAATATACTTCTGCAAGAGGGATTACTTGAGAGATCAACTTTATTAAAGGCTAATATACTTAATAGCATTTTTGTTTCACCACAAATTGAATTTTTAAAAAAATGCCCTAAGGAACAGAAGCAGCAAAATTTCTAATTTCTGGTGCAGGTGGAAAGAACTCCTTTTTCATACTTTCCACATACAGCACAGACTGCAATGCAAATAGAGCAATATTATCCTGGAACAGTGAAAGGAATTCCATGGGAAATATAAATTCACAAGGCATTTTACCTGAGGACATACTCATAATCTTCTCCACTGATACAAATTGTTCTCATTTGTACTGTTTCATCTGAGGTATTTAATCTGCATTTTCAAAACTTTTCTCAGACGAAGTCCTGAACTATGATACTTCAAAATATGAAGCAAAACAGCCCTGAAATGTATAATCTGTCTGTAGAGCTGATGAAAGTATTTTCCTTAACGTGACTGCCATAAAACATTAATACCTCTTCATTTGTCTAACATTCTATACAAGAAGCTTCCCAGATGCATTGTTCCACAGGGAGTTTAAAGCCTCTGAAGTGGAAATAAAATGTAAATTCAATTAAGGGAGTAGTTACACATTTCTTTTACTAGGTGAAAATTAGTCCATTTAGGTATAACATATCCTTTGTTTCTTTCAGGTTTTAAACCGGCAGTAGTTTTCATCCTAAGTTCTCCAATGACAGCAACAGTAACTTAAACCTGCAGTTAATCCATATATAGTTTAAAACATGAACTTCTAGAACAATTTTCCCTAATACCAGCATGTCACTGTGTGTTCCAGTCCTGAGGAAATGTATCATCATTACAGGTGAAAAGCATGTTTATTATTACTGGCCGATTTTCACCCAAGTCTCAGCTCCTGAAAGATCACATTTCTTCTGGTTCTTTTCATACTATGATTAGGAAAAAATAAGTAAGTATGTATGAGACCTCTCAGCTGCACACATACAGGGTGGAAGTAGACTGTTTCCCTGATCATCGGCAATTTACTTATAATAACAGTTAAATCTAAATCTGAGAGTAGAATTTGTAGACATATATATGATGAATTTATAAAAATGTAAATGTGTAGGTGTTAAGAATATTTGTGGTAGGTCGATCCTGGCTGGATGCCAGGTGCCCACCAAAGCCTCTCTATCCCTCCCTCTTCAGCTGGGCAGAGGAGATTAAATATAACAAAAGGCTCAAGGATTGAGATGAGGACAAGAAGAGATCACTCATCAATTTCTGTCATGGGAAAACCAGACTGAACTTGGGGAAATTAGTTTGAATTTACAACCAACCTAATCAGAGTGGGATACGTGAGAAACAAAACCAAGCCTTCAAAGCACTTTCCCCCTCACCCATCCCTTCTTCCTAGGTTCAACTGTATTCCCAATTTCCCTACCTCCTAACTGCTCCTGACTCCTAACAGGGAGGGCTGCTCCCACTCTTCACCTGGTCCAGAGTGGGGTCATTTCCTGGAGAGAGGGTCCTTCTGAACTTCTACGAGTTGGTTCTTTCCCACAGGCCCCCATGGGGTCAAAGGTCCTGCCAGCAAACCTGCTTCAGGGTGGTTTTTTATCTCCATAGTGCCACAGGTCCACCAGGAGTCTCCTGCAGCATGGTCTTCCCATGGGATCACAGCCTCCTCTGGCTGCATTCACCTGCTCTGGTGTGGGTTTCTCCAGGGGGTGCGGGTGGATTTCTGCTCCTCCATGGCCCTCCATGGGCTGCAGGGAATCTCTGCTCTAGTGCCTGGAACACCTCCTCCCCCTCCTTCTCCACTGACTTTGGTGTCTTTCAGGCTGTTCCTTGCATATTTTCACTCCTCTCTTTGACTGAAGTTGCACTGAGTTTTTTTCCTCCTTCCTACATCTGTTATCCCAGAGGTGCTACCACTGTTGCTGGTGGGCTTAGCCTTGGCCAGCTGTGGGTCCATCCTGGACCCAGCTGGCATTGGCTCTGTTGGACATAGGGAAATATTTTGGCAGCTTCTCAAAGAAGCCACCCCTATATCTCCCCCGCTATCAAAACCTGGCGATGCAAATTTAATGTAAAATTTTAATTTTTCATAAGCTCATCTGTCTCTGTGAATAAAAATTTAAGGATCTTTAGTTTTTATATTCAATCTTTTTTTTTGCTTTTTTTCCTTTTCAGACTCCTGAAAGTATTTATAGGGTTTTAAACACGACAGCAGGCCCATTGGCTGCAGCTGTCATATCTATGAAGGAAATGCATTTCATTAGGGACTGCTGTACCATTCTGGCAAGTTCTTCTGAGAATATATTTCCAAGTCTAATGGTCTGAATAGCTGCTTATGTAGGACCTAATTTTGACTGTAATCATACAACTATAACCTTAGAGCAATTCCACTAAAGTAAATGAGCCAAAATATATGTTTCATGGTCCTACTTTAAAAAGTTAGATACTAAAATAATTTGGATATACATTCAGACAGGACAATTAGTACTGTTAAGTCTTTGAAGTGTTTAGAACCTCAGGACATGATTTACCACAGGGCAAGGTGGCTGCTGGATGTTTGTGTTCTGACAAAATAGCATGATATGTCTCTGTATTTCTGCAGTAGAAATGTGCTAAAGAATGGGTACTTTTGGAGCTCTACCTGCCCTGCCTGGGTCAATGGCTACATTTACCAGTGCTGTGCATACTCTCTCAAAAGATGCAGAGTCAGTTTTTTGGGTCTAAGTTTAGACATTTTCTTCTGCCACAGAGTTGCATCAATCAAATTAAACTCAGCAACTACAACATACTAAAGTACCTGAGGAAATTCCTGTGTACAACGCTATGCCAAAGGGTCAGTGCATCCTCAACTTCTGAATTGCCAGAGACTCTCCATACAAAAAGAGCACACACTTATGTTAGTTTTGACACATTAATCCATGGTTCATATGGAGAATTAACTATTTACAGGCAGAAAAATGCCTTCTGCAAACAAGTGTTTGAAACAGAGCAGTTTCGAAACACAGCTTGGCTTTAATATTCAATGTACATATATGCAACTAAAGGTTAAAAAACCCGATCCTCCGTATATGCTGAAAAGACTTTTTGCTGCTGGCTTTTGGCTTTTGTTCAGCTTTGATCATGAATTAAAACAGCTATTTGTGAACGGTAGTTCAGCAGTCCCAATACCAATCTCCCACTTTGAAAGAGTTTTAACTTTCCTGTTTCTGACCAAAAGACAGGATGGTGTTGTGCTCTGTGGACTACATTTTTAACATCAATATCTTATCATAATTCATGTTAAAATTCTGGACAGTCAGGTCGTTTTTTATTTTTCTTATCCACCAGATTTCAAGAACTCTCAGAGTTTACTTTTATTGTCACAATGAGGGACGAGTGCACTGTGGAAGGATTAGCCTCCTCAGGCAGAGTTTTTTAGCCTCTCCTTCCCATTAACTAACTGTGTGGTCCATGGAAGAGCAAGAGCGTAGGTGGCCCAAAAACATGGGAGCTAACAGCAGGGAGACTCTCAGTGGCTCTCCAATGTTTTCTTCAAAAAATCATAAGATGTCTGGAAAAAATAAGCATTTTGGTCAAAATCATTTTTTTTTTCCCTGCGTTTTGATGACACATTTTCAAACAGCAGGAGCTAAAAGTGATATCAGCAGGTTCAGCAACAAGGACGAAAAAATACAGATGTGTCATTATATTGCTGGCTGCAGTTTAAGCTCCCTCATGTTAGCAAGCTCTTCGTTCTTCCTACTTCTCTCTTCATAGACACTTCATAGCAATCTCAGTGCTTTTGCCCTTCTCCCCTTCTCCTGCCTCTGTGCCTGTCACCTTTGTCATTGTCTTTTTCAGCTGCATTCCCAGTTAGCTCACAGATGCTTAAGTATAAGGCAAATAGATCAGAATAAAAAGTAGCTGGTGCACTGTTTTTCTACACCAAGTCATATGGCAAGCAATTAATAGTAATAGATATATGCACCCTGGGTTTGTTTTGTGATTTCCCTAAGCCACCATGGCTGGAGAAAGCCCAGGTGCGGCTAGCACTGCCTTCTTTGCTGACCAAATAGTGCATGGAGTACGAGCCCAAACCTTCCTAGTTATTAGACCAAGAAGACACCTTTCAAATATAAATTCTCCTTCACTTGTTGTTTTATGTTCTGTGTAAACGGTGTAAGCTACTTAAAGGATTGTGCTTACATTACAGGTATATAAAGAATCTAACTAAATGTTGTCATAACTCACAAGCAGGACAGGATTTAGAAATAGAAATACGAAGGATAGTTGCCTGTAGGCTGTTATGGTGGACTGTCAGAGACATAAGTATATTTAATGTGCAAGAAATTTCAGTCTTTTCTGTGACTGAGATCACCCAGCACAGCTGTGTTATAAATAGCAATGAAGAAAAATATGTGGAAAAGTACATGCTTAGGATGCTGTTCAGGCATACACAAAAATGGTAAGACATTTAAAGTTCAAGGAATTAATGCTAGTGATAAAAGATATCTAGGAAAAAAGCTGAAGTCCTTAACTTCTGATTAAAATAAAAGCTAGAGTGGACACTCCAGTCCTTTCTAAGCCCATGCTTTCTAACCCTCCGAGTTGAAGACAGAGCTGCCTTGACCAGGGAGGTATGTTAACTCCAAGACAAGGAAATTTGATGTCCCAGCCAATCTTTTTTTCAGAAAGACAGAAGCTAGACAGACAAAACTCATTTAAACTCACATTTGAGACACTCCCTTGCCTAAAAACTGCAACTTCTGGCCTATATGAGCTAAAGAAAAGAGAAATCATTCCACAAGTTATGGTTTTATAGAAAAAAATATTACATAATATTAGCAATTTGGATGATTCATCTGGCCTTGAAGCCTCTGCAAAATCATTCATCTGTGGAGGGCTTCATTAAAGCACTGAAGAGACCTTTTTGGTTTTCATACAACTCCTAGTACTAGGCACACATAAATGTGTGTGTATGTCCTTAGGGGCCCAACCATTGTAAGAAGGAGTGACCTTTTAATTTTTTATAAACTCTGGAAATATATCCCTATGACAAGATGGACAGTAGATACTTATTAAACTAACTGTTCCAATTGCTTTTTACTCTACTTCATGCACCCCTCCTTGTGCCCATACCATGTTGTCCTCCATGTTTTACCCAAGAGCTACACTGCTTTCTGCCCTACAATCAGTTGTTTCATTTATTTTATTATTAAATTTAAAAAAAATGTGTGTTCCAAAATCAATTTTCATTGAGGTAATGGAAAATGTCCATACCCATAAGCCTTTCAATGGCGGTCGTAAATTGTGACTCGAGCTTTCCAGAACACCTGCCTGTACATCTGGGTTGATCCCTCTCTGACTGTAGATCTAGCTTCTTAAACCAAAGTGTTTGACAGTGCCAGCAGAACCTACCTGCAGCCAGAGTTGTACACAGAGAGACAATTAGAATTACTTGAGAGTGAGTGCATCTGTCACTCTCCACAGTGTTAGCTCAGTTTCTCATTTCAAGTAACAAACCTGATCTTTTCCCCAAATTTATTATCTTATTATATGACATTAATAGATTCACAAGAGAAAATAGAATTGGAAACACTACAGTGCATAGCTGCCTGTCTACCTAACCATTTAGAATGCATCAGGGATCCATACATTTAACAGCTTGAAAAGAAGTTGAGGATTTAGAGGAAAGGCTTCACTTCTCGACTGCGGACGGTTTCAACATTACAAGAGCATTTCGTGATTTTGGATAACACTTGCAGTCTGTGATGATATGTTGTTTGACCATTTCATGAATTGCAAATACTTTCCAATCGTTCTAGAATTATTGAAATAACCTTCTAAAAACCCAAATGACCAAGAAAAATAAAGCCAGAAATCAATATAAAAATATCTTAGAAAAGAAAAAACAGAAAAAAAACTGAAACTGTTAGCTGTGGAAATGCAACAGAAAAAGTAAAAGCAAAATTAATTAAAAAGGGAAATTTTACCTGAAAAACTACTCAGAGAATTTTACAAAAGGATAAACTTTTTATTAGAAGTAGTGCTGTGTGAATGGGTGACATGCAGATTCCAAGACAGAAACTTTCTGAAAATTATACACAGGACCTCTGACCTTACACCAAGCGAGATTTGTTTAGTCAATGTTTCTTGGTGCTCCACTGACATCAGTACAGTTTGTGTAGGCATAGAGGTCTTGTCCTTGTGAGAGTGAGAGTGGAGTGAGAGCAAAATCAGTTGTGTGGAACAGGAGTTTTGAATGAGTGGAAAAACTTGCTTCTCTCATGGCCTTCCTTTTTTTTCTCCTGACAAGAATGCTTAAGTGCAATACAAATGCCACTCTGACATGTTCTGAAGTATCCATTTAGAAATCATATTGTGAGAGTGGCAGAATAAAAGGTAAAGCTGACTGTAATATGTAACACCTTCTCCTGAATTTATTTTTTGAAAAACCAAAATCTTTGGGCAAACATGGCAAGAATGTAGGTGGTTTTTTGTCTTCACCAAAGAAAAATATCTAAATTTTCTGTTTGTGTCTAAAACCACAACTACTTAGTAGTCTTTTGAGATGAAAATTAGATGATTTATTGTATTTGCGTAAATTGCAATATTTAATGGACAAAAGACCTTAGTGAGCTATGGAATACTGGGAATCCTACCCAATTTTTGTTTGCAATAAAATAAAATGTGAATAATAGCATTGACTTTAATTTAGTTTTGCCAGACTGATTCTAGCATAATTCTTTGGAATCTTTCTCTCCTTCTACCAGAGGTTTTAGGTGTACATCAGGAGAGCTGGCCTGCAGTGGTGTGCTTTTCAGCCTTGTTCACTTTTCGGCCCATGTGTCCGAGTTTTCTCTGTTCTGAAGCCAAATAATCTCTGGACTTGGGCAGATATGTATGCCCATTTTCCACCTTGACAAAGGAATAAAATACAGCTGAGACACATGGTACCAGAAACTGGGAAAATTCCTGAGTCCCACAGTATAGGTGTTGTCATGGTGACTGGAGACTCCAACATATAAAATAGCTTTTTGCAATGTTCATTGTCCAAAGGGAAAAAAAAGCAGAAAAAAAATATTGAAAAGCCTTTGGAATTTTCTCTTTTTAGAGGGTCAGAATATCACAGACTCTACCCCTTCAATTGTACCAGGAGAACTAAGTGCAATGTTCCTTTAATTTTTTTCTTAAAAAGGGAAATGCAGCCGTGATTCCTTTATTGTCCTCTACCATCATCCATACTTCAACAAAGCTATTGGAATTAAATTCCTTTAGCTTTTGAATTTACCTTCTCTTTTCATTTCACCATGTTCCTCTTGAACAACTTTTATTCTTTAATTCTCCGCTGCAAAACTCCTTCTGTTTTCATGTTATTGCCAAATGCACTTACATGTGAACTGTACTTAAAATTCTATATAAATCTCTGTCAGAGTTAAAGTATCAATGCTAGGTTGGATTTTTCTGAATTAATTTCACTTCTAACATCTATGTGAAAACTAATCCATTTTGTTAAAAGCAAATTCTTTTTAAGCACCATAATAATTGCTTCATTACTACTGTTCCTGGTATTATTGTTCCTAAAATCAATATTACATAGCAGAGGAACGCAGAAAAAGAAATCTGTTTTTAATATTATTGGAAAAATATTTCTTTACATATAAAATGCTTCTGAGGAAACCTAATATTAAAATTTAATCCAAATGAGATTTAAGAGAAAAAAGAACAACATTCCCTGTCGTTATTGGGAAAAATGTGTGAAAAAACCAAGTCAAATAAAGGTACAGGTTGTCTATGCTAGCGAACTAAACAGCATGAAGGAACCAGGCTGAGCTCTGGCACCTGTACCTTGTTTAACTCTTCCCATGCTCCCTGGCATGGTTTTAGTCCAAGAGATTTAGCAGGATCAGAGACAGTGCTTGGTTGGGAGCAAGTATGCGTTAAAGACTGTTAATGAATAACCAGCTCAGATTTAACACGTGGTGTTGGGGGCTAAGACAGCTCAGCTGAGTGAACATACACCAGGGAAAAGTCCTTCTCCTGCTTTTTTACTAAGAGAAATATAACTTGGGTTCACTTTTTCTGAAGTCCTGTAAGTACTATAGCAAAGAATTTCACAAGTGGGAAAGTTCATTGAAACAAGAAGCTCAAAAAAATATTCTACCACACGGACAGAATGAAAAAGCCAGACACACAAATATGATCAGTCAATTCGGAGGATTGCTCCTCTTTAAGAGACAGATTCACAACCATTTTAACTGATTAATATGTTGAGATTTATGTTATTTTTGTTCCTCAGTGAAGTACTTTTGCCTATTTTGCAAGAGTTAGTTATTTGGAAAGAAGTAATAAACTTACAGATGAAGATTTTATAACCTGTTTATAAAGTCAAAAACTTTGGGTTTGTGCATTCCCTTTGCAAACCCCTGCATTCTTAATATATATTATTTCTTCACTAGACTGGAAGAAGCCAGATGGGACAGCATCTAGCATTTTCAGGGATAATCAAAGTGTTTGCACAGTCTGGTTTATTGAAATCTAATTTCTTCCTAAGAATCAGTGACACCTGATAAGAGCAAACTGCTGACTCTTACGTTGCCTATATCTCAAAATGCAGGTGGAAAACTTGGCACAGATGATCTCTTGGAGGGTGTGGTGCTGTCATGGGTATTCCCCAGTTTAGTATTCCCACTAAAAAGAAAACCAGAAGCCGCTCCCCTGCCCCACTCCAGAGGGAGACAAAAAGCAGAGATCATGGGTTGAGATACGAACAATTTACTGGAAACAGCAATGAGATAAGAAAGCAAATAGCAACAATACCAATGACAAATGTAACACCCAGAGAGGGTGATTTACATACAAAATGCTCACCATGCGTGGGACAATTAAAAACAATGACAGATGCACCCTCTGCCCACCATGCTTTCCCAGGACCAGAAAGGAACAGTCTTCCTTTCCAGAAGGCAGAGAGTCCCTTTTTCCCCAATCCTGCCAATGAGAAAAGATGGTATCAATAACATTTGAGTCTTGGACATGCCCACACAGCTCCTGGCCCAACCCCCTCATAGCTACTGCAAAAGTTAACCAGGACAGGAGGCAAGGCCAAAGAAATAAAAAGAAATTCCTCTGGTTTCTCAGTTACAATAGTTCTAGACCTGTACAGTGCTACTTAAAATTTATATCTAGAGTTGCATTAGCACATCAGTGGCAAAAGAAACCTTTGTCAGTATGAATATCTCAGAAGAGGTGAAAGAGGGGAAGGAAAGAAAGACAAAGGGTCAAAGATTAACTGCTTATCATACTCCAATAAAACATATTCTTCAGATACAGGGTGCTAATACCAAGGACTCAGCAACTAGACACTGCAAAAGAATCACCCTAGTATTGCATTGAAAGTTGTCATAGAAATGAATTTATGATTTATTTTGATTGTTAAGCAGGAGATGACTCACTCTCAATCACAATCTCTCTTGCAGATGAAAAATGAAAAAGTTCAGATCCACTTTTAGTTTCTCTGAATTAATGACATGGTAAGAGTGGTATCCGTCCCTCCTTTCTGATCTGCAGTTAATGAGTAAACACGAGAATTTGGAAGCAAGGAGGAAAGGTTCTGCACTCTCCACAGGCATCAGGTCTCTAGCGCAGCTGTCTAAGCTGCATGCTTGCTTTCATGTCTGTCCTGGTGATTTCATTGCAAGATGATTTAGGTGATTCCTGCCCAGGTGGTCTGTTGCTAAAGTGTTCTCCCCATTAATGAAAAACTGAACATTTGATTCAGGGTTAAAAAGACTACTGGGCACCAGGCCACAGAGGATGAAGTGTTGCAACACAGAATAATATCAAAGGCTTCCAAGGATCTGGGAATAAATAGCATCCAAGATATCACCACTGGAAATAATAGGGAATGGTGAAACAAAAGCAATTTAATGTTATTTCCATTTGTTTTCATGTATGCTGTAGATATATATTAGAACCTGGCTGAATCTGACAGATTGTGGCGCAGGAAGCTGTTTGCACACAGGCTGGTATAAGGAAAATGAGCTGCAGCTGCACTGACTTTTTTGCACAACTAAAAGAATTATTAAATGGAAATGGTTTAATGATAAAGGACTAAGAAAACACCTTATCTACTTTTAATAAAACTGTATTATTTATAATTAATTCCTTAAAAAATTTATGTAGAAATATAATACAATGACAATATAATCTTCTTCCTTTTCCCCTCTTGCATTTTGATAATGTTTCTATCAGTTCCCTATCAGTCAGACTTTACAGATTTGTATAACAGCCTAGGCAATAGCTCACCATTTGTACTGATTTCCTGTGGTCTGGTAATCACTTTTCTTTCACTGCTTCTTTCCGAACATCACTCCTCAGAAAGTACTTTGGATTGCATCATGCTTATTACCTGATGTTATTATCTTCAAGCAGAACAACCAAATCTGAGCCAAACCTTCAGCAGTTGACTGACAGTAGGATAAATTTTAACTAATTTTAATAGTTATTGTCTGATAATTACTGGGAAACTTATCAAGTTCTTCAGTGATTTCTTCTTATTCACTTGTCAAAGATTACCTTCCCAGACTTTTTTCTGAGAAGCAAGGAACTTCAAGATGCTTAAAAGAAGCAGGTAGGATGGAGTTCAAGCACTAAGAGGCCTCATTCCACTTCACTAAACCCATATGAACCCCAAATATAGTCAGACTTGTAAATATGAAGACTATGGAGAAGTTTAGAGACCAGCCTCTTGCTGTGGACATGAGGGAAAGAAATGTAAGTTCCTAGTGACTAAGGCAGTCTGTGTGATATGTTTTGGATAGGGATAAGATTTTTTTATTTTAGTCCTAAATATGGTACCAACTATAGAGGATATTTTACAATATCATTGAATTGAATAGTTTGAATGTCACCTTTAGCAATCTCTGACCAGCCTATCTTTTATAGATTCTACTCAGGAGCTAAAGTATACATTTGAAAATCTACTACAATAAATATTTTACTACTACCTTATCTAGACACTGAAGAAGATGCTGAGGTGGCCAGCTTGTTGTCAGTGATATTGTATCCTCTATTTTCCTACTGCTTTACAAATCAGATCACCTTCTATGACTACTATGAACAAACTTCTGAAGCATCCTCTGAGGTTACATTTCTTTAACAATGTTGATAATATCAGCAAAACATTGCTCTAAGAATCAGTCAGCACTGAGAAAACAGTATCTGTGAATGCCACAAGACATCTTTTTACACTTTCAAGATGCTGAAAAAAAATTTCAGTACGAGATTGTGGATGCTACATTGCATTAAAATTGCAACTTAGTGAAGGAAAATCTATGTAGAGGTCTTTAGAAGACATATTATTCTGGCCTTTGATAAACATAAAACAACACTGCCTCAAACCTATAGTGATTACAAAAGCATATAGGGACAATGTTGTGATGATAATGACAAAACAAGCTAAATCATAATCCTGCAGTAGTTAGGGAAAGCAACCATATTATCTGTTCTTCAGCTACTGCTTTGATGCCAAAGTCCTCTCCTATGCAGATCATTTACTCTTTAACATTGGCCAGATATTTGGTAATTTAAATTTTTGTTCAGGTTGATGTTATAATTCTATGAACGTCTAGACTTCAATAAGAAACAGTTTAAAAGCCCCCAGTACAGGGAGATGATTTCCTCCATCTTCCAGGATGAGGGCCGAGTTCATTTGCAGTCAGTGAAGGTGACGTTAATTAAAAACGACTCAGGGCAGGGAACAAGCACCTTTTGTCAGAGGTCCTGCCCAGGACATTGTAACACTGGGTTCTAAATGCTCTGCCCATCCCACCGTGACAGAAATAGGGCCCAAATGTTCTTTAAACCTTATGTAGTCAGATATTCTGGATGGGCACATTCTCCAGCATTATGTTGAAGCAAGGTCTTTGTTTTATCGTGATTGTTGAAATCACCAGGCTAGATGGGGCAGAAGCAAAAAAAATATGAGCAGAAGAGACTACTTGCCTCAAAGTCCATTGGGATTCTGTTCTCTATGACTAATCTAAAAAACATAAATTTTTCAAGCATGAATTCTCCCACCTGCATGCCCAAACCATGAGGACAGAGACATTTTGGTGACTCTTTGTGCACCAGGATTCAAGCATCCCTTGCAACACCATTGCTGTTCAGTGGGAAGGAAGCAGAGTGTCTCAGAGTCTGCCCCACTACATCATCCTGACATCGGCAGCACTGGGACATCTGAAGCTGCACATAGTCAAGGATCCTGCCTAGTGAGCATCTGAATAGTTGGAGTTATTTGACAAAAAGACATTTCTGAGGAATGAGTCCTCAGAAATCACCTAAACCTTCTGGACCCCAAATGGATGGGGAGGCTTAATTTGTAGTCTGTGAAAGGATCTCATAGCCCAGGGAAGGACGAGAGTTCATGCTTCTGGACCAGCTTCACGCTCTTTTAACTCTCCTCAATAACAGTCTGTGAAACTCAGGACCTCAAAAGAGGTCTGATCTCTCTGCTGGGATAAATGCATAGCTTAGGTCTTGCCAAGACTATGTGTGTGTGTATATACATGTGTGCACTGTACTACACATGGTTTCATACAAAGCCTTCTTGAAAATATTAAGTCGTAAAATCTGGTTTAAAAGTATGGAAAATGCCTGAAAATAATAATATGTTTCTCAAAGGGATCATCTTAGCAGGTCGTGGTGAAAAAGGCCAATATATAAACCAAAACATATAGATGGTACAACAAATTATGTTGGTTTTTTTTTTAATTGGCTTGAAATATATGCATATTTTTTGGACATCTGTGTGGAATTAATTCTGATTTTACATAAACAGTCAATAATTGCAGTTACTGCTAATTCTAAAGGGTTTTTTTTATTGTATTAGCAAGACCATAGGAAAAAAAAATGAACAAAAAATATACGATTTCTTGAATGATTAGCAAATAAATAAAACCGACATTTGTTCCTAGTCTTCTGTTATCACAGAAAATAAGTCTATCTGGTCAGAATTAATTAAGAAAGAAAAATACTAGTCATAAATGGAAGCAATATATAAATCACTTCACCTGTTGTTCTCTTTCTGGTTCACTACTATTCTTGGCTGCTTCTGTGTTACTCAGCTTGTTTCTAATGCCAGCTAACGCATTACGAGATCTTATCCTCCTAAGAGACTGAACATCCACAGAGCAGACAGAAAGAACAAGGAAAAAGAAAGTATGTAGGCTCCAATCAATAATGTATAACAGAAACTACCAAGAGGCAATTGTTGTTTTGGTAAATATTACAATGTTTGTTCAAAAGTTAATGGCTCCTATCAAACTCGAGGGTGGGGGTCTTCGGGGTTTTGGTGTTTTTTTTAATCCTTTTTTCTTTTTTTTTTTTTTAACTTTTTTTAAAAAATCAATATACAGTGCATTTTTGTCCCACCCCAGCCTCAGGATTTTCTTCTGTACTCTGTCAGGGTTTTTCTACATTTACATTGATCACAATGTAAATCAGTGATTTACGTTTATGGTGTAAAATAACCAGGTGCAAAAACCTTATATGGTGCAATTCCTCCTATGGAACAGTAAAGTTTTATAAGATAATGTTATCCATCAGTACACAGTTACAATTTCCTCATGCTGTTGTTGCTGATAGAGGTTGCTGAGGACTAGTGAGAGTATGGCAGAAAAAATCATTGTGTATCTATGTGAAGTACTTTGAAAGGAGCCTGGGGTTTATTTGCTGGTGACGAGATAAAACTATCCAACGTTTTAAGCTGCTCTCTGCCTTATTACTGGCTTCTTGAAATAGAATTGGGAACTGTGGAAACCAAAAAAAAAAATTCTTCCTGATTCTACATCTTTGGGAATTGTGTTTTTTCAATGTCTAATGAGCAATTAGTCATTTACAGGGATATTGTAAATATTCATAGCTTTGAAACTCCTGGGTCCCTGGTTAGTTGAGTACTGGTATTTCATCATTACTAAGTAGGTAGATGAGTTCTGATAAAAAAGAAAATATCTCTATCTTTTATGTCCAGATTTCTATGTGCTTATAGAAATACTCCAAATTTTATGAAGTTTGCATATACCTATGTTCATATTACTCAGATGCTAGGATATGACATCTCTGTTATAACTCTAACAGTTCAGAATTCGTATTTTAGAGATGCCATAAAAAAAAAAAAGGACAATTTTTTCATGAAGAAAGTTTTGAGTCTCTGACAAACCTGTCTAGCTTCTGAATTGTAATGGGGGAGGAGGAGATACCAAGGAAAAATAAAAGACTGGACTTCAAAGTTCAGCCCCTGAAACTTCAGTCATGCAGGTAAAACACAAATCAACTATTGAACAATCCTCAAATGGTCCTTTTTAATTGTGCTTATAACTTGGTATGTAAAATAGTCTACATTTTTTTCTTCTTTGTTCTGACTAATTTCAAGTTTGTAACCACTGAACTGATGCCACTAAAAAAAAGACAGGCACCACGTTTTCAGCTTTGGGGGAAAGCTGAAAAGCTGTCACCTTTTACAAATACTTGATAAATTTTGATCTCAGTATGCTAACTTTGGAAACAAGAAAAGCTGTGAAGAGAAGAGAATATTGGACTAAAAATCTGCCATGTGGAGTGCAATGAGAATTTTACCTTCAGAATTCCAAGCAGAAAAAAACTGACTTTGAAAAGAGAAAGTAAATCAAAGTACTTTGCAATGATTGCTCATATTTTTCCTTCCCATCTCTCAGTTAGAAATTATACTTCTATTTTAACTTCATCAACAATAAGAACATTGAGAGTTTGGTGATTTTCAACAAGCATACTTTTTTCACCTTATCAAGTAAACATCAATAACTTTTTTACATATAAATGTAGACTTACTGTATTTTCCTTCCATCTAAAATATCTTTTGGCTCTTTTCAGCAAGCTCTGGACCAACAGTAGAAATTCATGAGAAAATATTAGCTGAGAATGGTCAGAGGGTAAGTTTCTATTAGGGGGAAAAAAATCTTTCAGGAAATGCAGTTATGTTTAGATAATTTTTCTTCCTGGAAAAATGCTGCTTTTAGTGTAATGAGTAAATAGAACTCCATGATTATGAGTATATTCTCTGGTTGTGATGGCTGTCATGAGAAACCCAAGTGAGAAATTACATCTAGAGACTACCTTTGAAATAAGCTGTTGGCACCAATGTAGTTTAGGGGTCTTGAAAACCAATAGGCTGATAGCCCAAGAAACTCTCCTAGCTTTTCATAGTCCAGCTTTGTGCAAGACTTGACCTACTAAGTAGGATTCAAAGGTGCAAGCCAGGATATGTGAGTGAGGTAGCTTGTCTCATCCTATCTGTTACACCAACAGAGGTTTAGGCTCTGAGTTTTATCTGATTCCTGCTGTGCTCAGCAGGAGAAGCTTAGATGTTAAGACAACTCCAAGGTCGAAGTACTAAAGCAGATTCTGGGATTTTCTAGAGCTCAGCTCCTGACAAATGGGTGCTCAGAAAATCTGGCCATTGAAATACCTTGGAAATTTAAACCTAGTCTGTTTTTCATGGTTTTCTTCATGGTTTTATTTTGGAGTGTATTTTCTACTTGTCATGCCATGATGTGCCATGATAAGCTGCCCTCATAACCCAGCACTGCAAGTCGTGTCCAGATTCAAGTCAGTAAAATTCAACATCTCCCACACACTCATACTGATTTGGTTGCCTTTTTTTTTTTTACTTTATTTTCCCAAACTCAACTTCTACATGGTGAAATGACAGGAACATTTCATTCTGCAAGGGCTTTTTAAAATTCATATTTTAGTTTGCCTGCCTGAGTACAGTGAGAGACCGATGACCTTTTCCTCCTTGTTGGCACTGTGATCTGCAAGCTCCCTTCAAACATTATACATCCAAATACTGTGCTGCCTCACTTCAAGTTGAGCATGAGCTTAAATATATTACTGTGCTGAGATTCAAATGATGAGTTATTTTAGCATAGCTGTTCCTGAGCCAAGTTATTTATGAGTCAATAATTTCCATGGAACTGTACAAGGCCTAGAATAAAGTCCATGTAATGAAGTGTTTATAAAAAATACACAAGCAAATTAAGAAAATATCCTAAAAAAAGTTATTACCCCCTGTCACTCATAGATGACAAGTTCTCTTGAATGTAGATTAAATCTTAGCAAATTTAGTGGAAATTCACTATGAGTTTTGTAAATTCTTCAGTTTTAGAACTCAGTTCTGTGGTGTTATTTATGGTATCACAATGCACTATTTTTGGTCAATTTTTGGAACCAAGCAGCTGTCTGAAGTTCTTTGTGTCTATTTGAAGCATTTATTTCTTTTTCAGTCCATATTTTCTAGTAACTGCATAGGCTGTGGACATCATTTTGCTTGATATAGTGCTGAAGACAAAAATGAGTCATGTCCCCACTTGCTGACACTCTCGAGCAGATTGCACCCGAGCCACTAACAGAGGGGAAACACGATGGCATGTTCTGGGATTCACAGACAGCTACAGCCATTGTCACTAACCAAACCCATCAAATGGCTAAACTCAGTACTGAGAGACCATTAATGCTATTTAACCTGTTTTATTCACTGTCTCTCTTACATAAAGTTCATCTCTGTTTTCATGTTAGAGTTGATATGGAAAGACTAGGGTGCTGATACAGGAAAATCCAGGAGTAGTGTACAGCACGTGGACTGTAAACATGGTGACTCATGTCTGACCAGGAGCCTAAGGAACAAATGTTTCTAGGAAATATTCACTGTACTGCCTTTTGTAGCTAACAAGGGCTTTTAAAAATAGGAGTTGGCTCCTAACGGTCAGATACATGCACAGATCACATACCTTGCCATACTCTCAGTGAAGACTCAGTCCATATCATCATTTTGTCTTCAAACTGCTGAAATAGGCTCCATGTACTTGGGGACCACATGCTCTAGGGATACTACATGGTCCCTGCAGCCTAGAAAGGGATGTGGTGACAGTACCAGTTTGCATTCATGGGTGGTTGTTGCCTGGCAGTTCCTTTGTTGCCCCATAAAAATATTACCCCCAGGGATGAGCGTGGGGCTGAGTAGGGGGTCATGGAGATTTTCTATCCAGTACCACATGCATATTGCTGACACCTATCCGAAACAGCAGCAGAGATTGAGAATAAAGGGGGAACCCACAGAAAAAAACAATCAAACACTCAGACAAGCTGGGATTACAGGATACAAACAGTGTGAGAGTGTATGTATAACACAGGTTTTTCACACGTGAAAATGTCAGTCTCCTTTTGCTGTTTTGTTTCAAGGGGAATCCAGACCTATATACATCCCTGCTTCTACAGAATTAGCACAACCCCTTTGATTCTGAGATAGAAATCATAGCTTCCATAGTCACAGTTCAGCAAAACTTGCCATTTAACAAGCAATTTTTAATGTATTTGAAAATTCAGTCAAAGTATCTCCCTTTATCATGCTGAATTACTAAAAATAAGGAGTAATGTCTTCATAGACTGCTAATACAGCCAGACTGCTGGGTTCCAGCTGATTGGTCACAGAGAAAAAGAAAGACTGAACTTTACCAGATACTTTACTTAGCTGAAGCTTTAGAGGGAGACAACTTTGAAAAATACTTCCTTTACATCAATAGCTTGGAATATTTTCAAAGAACTAGGAAAAATAAGAAATGAACAAGGAGTTACGAAGTACTGGATTGAATTATGTTTGTTCAGATGCAGTCACATTTCACAATCCCTGATATTCTCTGGGAATGATTTGTGAACAGCATTATTTGGCATATTTGAATGCTTCATTTTTTGCAAGGCCATCTTTTCATCTTCCACCTACACCCCTGTCTCAATGTCTTGTTACTTTTAAGCACCACAAAAAGATCTGTATGAATTCAGAAGATAACTTTTTGTTTTATATGTTTATACTTCATTACAATGTCATACTACCCTTTTTCACAAGACCATGATGTAGGCACTTGGTGCTTCTCATAGGTATATCAACTTTGTATAAAAAACAAGAGTGGGCACAGTCTATTCTAGATGATCATTATTTCACATTTTCTCTGTCAGAAATGGCATCATTAGAGAGAAAAATATATAGGACAGTCAGTAACAGTAGCCTCTTTTTTTTGCCTGTGTATAGATAGCATAGGGTTTGCCAACTTCCTAGAGAAAAACATACGGCTTTGTGAGTTTTATGTACTTAAAGAGAATAATGAACATATGCTGGCACATTTAAAAAAATCTGTAAACCAGAAATAAAATGAAAAGTTGTATGAAAATATGAAGGTTAAAAAGTTTACCATGTTGCAGAAAGATGTTTTTGACATATTGTTCCTATTACATTTCTATAATATTTAGGTAGACAGCTCTGGTTCATGCTGTCTATAACAAAGCTGAATTTACATCACTGCACGTGCAATGCAATTGCAACAGGAAAAGATCCATTTAAATAGCCTAAGGAAACTATTAACTAGATTGTTATTTATAATAGTTCGTGACCAATATTGTCTCACAAATAAGTGTTAACTTAACTGTGGTTTACCAGCACCTATTCCAGTCTTTGCTTTGGTAGCAGCTGTGGGCTGGAGCCAAGAGGAGCACTGCAGTAGATCTACTAAAGGCTTTAAGGACCTAACATAAAACCAAATCCTGTGGTATCTCCCCTCACAGGTGCCTCCATCCTGTACAGGCTGCCATGGCATTTGGGTAAGATTTTCAGGTTTCCAGAACTTCCAAACCATTCTGAATTCTATCCCCAAAATTAATAACGCTATGCTTACATAGAGGTGTGCACAAAACTGACACCTGGTTTCCAGCAGTGTTTTGAATTCTCCTGGCATACTGCATGTTGTTAACACATTGATATTGAAATAGTAGGTTATTGTAATTTGCTCAATTAATAACTAGGAATTTTGTAAAAAGAAATTAAGGAATATATGATCAAACAAAGAGAATTAAAGCTGAATAGTGCAGAACAGATTGAAAATATTTTTTTAAGGATTGGTTTCTGATTGCTATATCCTAGAATTGGTTTCTAATTTAATCCTAGAATACCAAATATTACCATGTCTTTCTGTCAGTGTGTGAAAACAGTGAAAGAAGGCTAATAACAGGACTAATAACAATCCAGTGTGACCTCCCTAGAATTTTCTACCTAATGCTTGGAAGACAGGAACTCATTGACAATTCTTTCTTGAAGAAAGGTTTTTCAAAGCTGTGTCTTTATGTTACTTCTCTTTTCACTTTCTTTGGAAAATAATGAAGAAAGAACAAAACAGAGAAATGGTGAATGCAAAGGTTGAAGTAATGAAAAAATCTATTTTTCTATATCTTGTCTCTGTTTCTTCCACAGGTGAAGAAATGATCTAACATATTTACTTCTAAGTTAGTGAATAAAATGTGCTTACATATATATATACTGAAAAAAAAAAAAATGGGACAGTAAAAATGTGTATTATCTCTGTCTTTATAAAGTTCCAGATAGCCAGTTATCTATCTGGCTTCACAAAGCCTGGACATGGAGGAAATTGCTGAATGAACATTTCAAGGACTGTTGAAATCATTCTGAGGTGATGAAGGATGCAGTGGGGCTGGTACATTGACTTAAAAGCAGCATTCCTATTAAAAACAAAATCAAATCAAACAAACAAAACCACAACCAAAATAACCTCTTTTTAGAAAATCAAAATCTTCCTCTCTTTTCATTTAAATTTCTTGCCTTGTACTATGAAAAAGTAGATCTAGAAACTTTCTGAAAGTCACTAACATTTAAAAAAAACCAAACCACTTCAAGTTTTCAGAAGCTGTTTGTCTATCAGATGGAAATGTCAAACCTTATTCAACACTGACAGTCATCTTGTGAAAACTGTACCATAGATGATGATACAAAGCAAATATGCATTTTCTTTATTCTCTTTTCTGTCCAACATACCCATGGCAGAGGAATCTGATAGAAGGTCAGCTGAATCATTACAGGATAATCGAACTCAGAGTTGAAAAGATGTTAAATTATCTGATCTGCTCTTTTGCCAGGATCAAATTGATTTCTAGCATGTATTCCATGCAGATTTTTTCAGGTTAGTTTTAGATTTCCTTCACAGGACCACAGGCTTCAAAGTTGTCATTTAGAAAGTCTGCACACTTACATGAAAGAATACTTTACTACAGGAAGAAATAAAACACCAAAAATCCAGGCACCATTTGAAATGGTGAAAACTTGTATGTTTCACTACAGAAAACAGACAAAAAGAGGTGGAGGAATCCTTCTTTGAAATTCAAAATTATTTAGGGCTGAGTTGATCTTAACTTTATCTGCAGTTAAAAAGCTTATCCAAAAGTCTTCAAATGCCTCAAGAATTTGAACACTGGCCACTCTGAGATATCTGTATCTCACTTGCATCAATACCTAGGTAGCATTTTGTTGGGGCTTTTCAAAGCTTACATCTTGAAAATATGCTGACTATATTGTTTTTGATATATGAATCCTCCCACAGATCTTCCCTCTCAACTAGAATTGAAGCAAGACAGAAATTACATTAGAAGCTGACTGTTCATTATACTCTCCTGTTCAATATTCCTTTGAATATGTGGATGCTGGACACCAAAAGATAGTAGAAAAAACTATTTTGAGGTAACATGTGTGCTTCAACCCCCATAACTGCTGGAATTAATTTATTTTCCTAGTGCAATGTGGTCCATCCCACTGACATCAGTAGGTATTAAAAGGCTGAGTTAGGTGCAACTGTTCTATTTTCCTTTGTTAAAGGGGTAAAAGTATCTTACCTTACACAAACTGTAGGTGAAGAATGGAAAAATCTCCATGAGATTTCTGCCTTCATTGTCCTTATCTGTCATAACTTCATCCACTTCCAACAAAGAATTTGTTCTCCATGTATTGCAACAAAAAAAAAAATCTCTTAGAGACTGCAAGTTCATTGCAGAGTAGACCAATAAGTAGAATCAGGCAGAGAGGTCTGTCAAATGCAACTATTTTGGAAACTCCAAAAGATTAAAAAGTACAATAGATTGAAAAATATTTGGACCTATTTTAACTCTGTAAACAACAACAGTCATAACATCCTCTTGAGAAATGCATCATGTTGCAAAATAATATCCTTTTGAGATTAAATCTTTTCTACTGGTTATCTCTGTTCAACTGAAGTATTTCCAACAATAAAATATATGACCTTTGACTTTATAGAATGCATAATAATTTATCTTGAAAAATGTAAGTTGGGAATGAGAACTAAAAACTGCTGTGTTATCAAGGCAGAATGGTTTGATATAAATTATTCTTCCAAGGAAAAGTGATGGTCTACAGGAAGAGTGAATGCAGTAATTGTTTTCCAGTTAGATTAATCTCTCTGTGAGCGTGATATATTATCAAGATGTGTTCTGAGAAAGGATGAATTAGAAATGTTAAAAAATGCATTAGCACACAATGACACAATTTATAAAAGAAAAAGTATGTTTGTTGTTTAATGGTGACAGAAAAATCTCCTTTATTTTACAAAATCTATCATTTCATGAGGTTCTTTCTAAATCTGTTTTTTAAAAAGTAATTTATTAATTTATTTCTCCAAGTAAAATTAACATAAGATCTGCTAGTTGGTTCTCAGACTTGAAAATGGTAGGGCTATCTCCTACATAACCCCTTGCTCTGGCTTCCTCTTTCAGGTGCTTCTGCCAGATGGATGAAGAGAAGTGAGGTGTGGCAGAATTAGGCCCTGGATTGCTGAGTGGAGAGCAAGCAACCCAGACACAAAATTCTCCCACCTCCCTGGCACCGTTCGAAGGATGGTTACAGTCAGGTTCTCGCTACTCAAGCTGATCAGTGTTGCTCTCTGCCCTGGTCAACCACACAGCAATTCTAGTTACTGTAGAAGTATGTCCTACATGTTTTGAAAACAGAAACCCTGAATTGAAAATTTTTACATTATTACTCAGGATTAGATAGTCGTGCACACACCATCATGATCTTCATGTGGTGTAAATTAGCAGAGCTCACTGATTTTTAGTATTGCATCAGGGACCCTATCAGAGGAGTATTTAAAATTTGTGCAAGTGCCCTACATTACCCACAAGATCAGCATTTCTACCACCTGTGTTAAAGGCTATCTAAAATCATATATCTTTTATCAGTATGTATTCAGGAAAATAAACTGAGTTCTGAAATAGGACATAATTTAATGATTATGAATTTGTCGCAAAAAGCAAAAGATAAAAGACATACCTTTGTAGCCACAGTTGCTTACATCATTTCTGAGACTAATTGACATATTAAAGATAGCTGTTGAAGCAAGCAAGGCTTGTTAGCATGAAAATTACTTCCTTGCTGAAAAGGTGCCAGTGCTAACATTTTCCATAGAAGTAACAGGTGATAAAAGATAACTGTGTATAACAGCTGCAGTATCTTTTATTTTGGAACTGTAAGGGTACATATTTCCTGGGGGAAGAAAAAGTACCTGTGTAGAATAAAAGTGGTTATTGTGCAGAGCACAATTGACAAGTGGTGATGAAGATTCATCACGTCTAGGCAATTACATTAAAATTACTCAGGAAGAAGTTATGAATCCTCCATATGATAACTAAAAATCACTGAGGTGTTTTCTTAAACTGCCTAAGATTAATTTCTTTTCTCTTTTAGACACAAGACTTACCAGATAGAAATGAATGGAAGAGGTATTTATTGCTCTGTGGAATAATCAAAGGGTTATCAGTGGAACTTCTATCCTTGTCTAGCTCTCTATTGTCATGAATTTTTAAATAAAGATTGAAGTATATTTTTTATCTGAAGAATTTAAAGAAATACTATTATACTCCAGATTTGGCATTTCCTGGGTTAATTCCTTTTTAAGAGTTGCAAAACTTTAAATAAAGAGAGACATAAAAAAATGCCCTGTGGTTTTTGGCTCTTCTCCTCCCCCAGAATGCTATCACCAAGGTCCTGAAGCATGCCATGGGAGTATCAGCCTTGCTCCAAGTCAGGGGAAGCCCTGACTTATAACACCAGGATCTACACACCTAATTTTATCACGAGTGGATGTGCTGTGCTATATGTCACGCTGGAGAAAGGGAGAAGAAGATGCTCCAAACACAGAATCCAGAGATTCACACTCTGTGCCCGTTTTCTACCTCCTCTTTGCTGGTGGTCATATCCAGAGGGGATGTCTGTAACCTTTTCTTGGATAAAGCAGTTTAAATTTATAGTTTAAAATGTAAATACCACCTAAATTAAAGATACCTGATCTGTTTTAAAAAGCACCCAGATGTTTGACTTTCACTGAAAGCCAAGACTTAGTTTTGTAAAGCCAGAGACATTATGCCACACTGGCATTCGTTTAAATCAAAGGGCATCAAATGTGCAAATACCCTGAAGTTCTCCTAAAGCTCCACAGAGCTGTTTTTTTCCAGTTTTGCCACTTGTTACATTTACCCATTTGCATTCAGGCAACTTCTACGTTATAGGGAGAGCTCTTAATGAGGCATAGTACATACAGCTTCAGATTAGAACAGCAACTGAAATGCTAGGTGCTCTGAAATCAGAGCTCCAGTTTCCATGTGTTAAGATTATTTCTTCTGCACATTTTCACTACAGTAATATACATTTTAAAAGGGTAGCAGAGTGGCCACACTTGCAGCACATTTTCTCATGTATTGTCAGAATATTCTCATAAACATAAACCATTGCTTAAGTAGGAGCCTACAATGATTACCAGAAAAGTTCTGGGTAACACACTATCAAATATTCTTTCTTCGTAGCAGCAGCTCTTTTGCTCACCTTTCCCACTTTTACTGCCTAAAGATTACACAGCCAAATCATCCCCTGTGTTCAAGGGGAAAACGGAATCATTTCCAGAGGCAAAGTCATCGCATCATCTTAAGCTCAGGGTTAGGTGAATTACCACCAGGAAGCACCTGTTTCTCTCTATTAGTTCAGTAGTTAATTACACATCCTACTTAGACTCAGGTATTCATCTTTTAAGACTCTTAAATTAGGATGGAAAAATTCTGCCCTAAACAATTGTGCCTCCTTCTGTGCCACAAGCTCTTTGTTACCATCCTTCATTGTGTTGCTAAAGCTTCAGCAGTGGTCTGGATATTATTTTGACAACCCTGACCTCACATCTTATTTTTATTTGTCATTAGTCCTCTATTCACTTTGGAAACTATCTTACACAATCTACATTTTACTAGAATTCGTCTCCAAAGGATTAAGTTGTTCCATACTAAATTTCCCACCAGCAGGCAAAGAAGAAATATGTAACAATCAGAGAAATTTAACTATCGTTACTCTAAAAGGTTAACTAGCTCACACTGAGATCCATGCTGTCACAACTTGCATGTTTCTGACATGGCAGCTTGCTCAGATGTCTTTCATAACCCTGTGGTTGAGTATTAGCAATGCTTGGAGTTCCTGACAAAGAAGGTAGAAAAGAGAAACAACCAGGCAAGACCAACACCAGACCCAGGCTTGAAGCCTGAGGTGGGAAAGCTCAAATGAAGCAGTTCATTTGGTTCACATAAAGGAACTTGAAGTGATGCAAATGTTTCTAGTCACTAACATAAGCTCTATACAGTGCTTTACACAAGAATATCCATCTCATTCATCTCCTAAAAGTTATTGTAGCTATTACAAAATGAAGAATTTTATAGGAGAAAGGTACAATAATGTAAAGAAAGATAACTGCTAGGTTGAAACAGAAAGTGTCAGGCAAAAATAGTTAAGCAGATGCTAAACTGGATGAATGTCTTCCAGCAGCACCTCACTAAAATTGTAATTACAAATATGAAAAGATATTTGAACTCAGTTTAATTACTGCAAAATAGAGGATCCTGCAAGGCAGGACCTTTTTCTTGTAGAGAATTAAAATTAAATATGAGAAAGCTTAACAAAAAACCCAAATATTAAGCTAGAATAATGTTTTTGTTTTGATCTCATTTCTCCCTCTCAGAAGCATTTTTTGTATGTTGCCCCCTAAGGCAGACAATTCAGAGTGCTCAGTGCAGGAATCTCAGTTTTGTTGTTAAAAGAGATTTTTTTTCTCCATCATTTGCTGCTCTTGTGTTTACATAGGAAAAATAATGTTTTCAATCACAGAAAAAAATGTTCTCACTGCCTCAGGATAGATTGGAGTAAGAAATACTTGCATGGAGGAAAGCTAGTTTGCCTTTTTAAAGGATTGACTCACTCCTCATGAGGCCATGCTGGGTTGCTAAGCAGGTGCAAGGGAGGAGCTGACATTTGTGCACCTCTTCAACAATCCTTGTTGAGCCCACCAGCCTTCCCAGTGCTCCTGGTCAGCCTTCTCACCGATGTCACCAGGCATTCCAGTGTGTGCTGAGCAGTGTGCACAGACTTGGGGCAATTCACTCTTCTTTGGTTCTTCTCCTGTCAGTGTCAGGAAAGCAGAGATTTTGCTCCATTACCAGCTTGTAAAGCATGTCAAACGTTTTATCTTTGTCCAAACAGAGTTGAAATGGTCATGCCACCATCTAATACAACAGCTTATTCACAGACATGGTATGCAGCATCATGGCAGGTTTACCTTTATTCCTAATTTTAATTTCTTAATAGCATCATACAAATGGTTTCAGCAGCCCACACTCATCTTCCCTTTCAGCTTCTTATGGCTGTAAGTGACATTTAGTCTTTCCACATTTGAGAATGATTCATTTCCTACAGCTGCCTGCAGAGCAAGGATCAGCACTCTGTATGTATCTGGCGTTGTTTTGATGGATTATGTAGCAGGGGATGGGATGCAACTGGTTAGACCTGGACACTCTTCTCGTGTGAGCTCAGGAACAGAGACTTGGTAATGGGACAGTTTTGCTCCACTCAGACCAAGGACTAGGATGTGTTTGAATCCAGGACTCTTCACTCTCTGCCTAACACAAAAGGGGCCTGCAGTCTTCTGGGCCTAGGTGTTTGACCAGGCTCTCAGATGTAAGGCTATTGCTAATGAGGAAAACTCACCACAGAGTTTTCCCTGCAGCTTTTGAAAGAGCATTTATTCAGTACTCAAATGTTCTGATTAATCATTATTCATGGTGGGTTTCATTGCACATTTAACAACACTGAGTTAAAACCTTAGACAAACTTCCCATGTTGTTCCCAAATCAAGCACTTCAGCATATATATCAGTGGGAGTGCTAGAAGTATCCAAGATTAACTCCAGAACCAAATGACATCTGCTGCTCCATATCAAGTCTGAGTCCCAGCAAGAAGTGGACAATTTCTTGCTTGTCAACTTAGTCTTTCCATTGTTCTTTGACACTGAATATCTTAGGCTGAATCGGTGTTTCATTTTCTTAACACTTTCTTTTAGCTTCAGAATAGGAATACCAGTAAACTAGATAATATACAAAGGCATTTCTAGGATGTTTTTCACAGATTTTTCTGCTCTGCAGGTGACCAAAGCAATCCTAAAAACCAGAAAACCATCAAAAGGCCATTGTGATTTCCTATCCAGCAGCCATGCCCAAAGCTGGCTTCATGATGGCTTGTTACAGTGACTGTCATAGGACTTCATGATGGGACATGCATACCCATCTACCACTCTTCTTAGCAAGTAAGTAACAACAGCACACTGCCCATGAAAGTACTGAAGTGACTGTGTTTGGTTCCTGACCATTAATAGCTCCCCTTTTTCCTGTGAATATGGTTGTTCAAAAATACTGCATAATCAGCAGCTCACAGTTAGAGATGTAATATTTCTGCCTGCCTCCAGATGGATATTGGTAACAACCACTGTGTAAAATTGAGATTGTTCTCTTGCCTATGTCCCACCACACCTCTTCAAAGCGGCTTAGTGTGCACATTGTGAAGTTAGTTTGGAGAATTTAGAGGGGAGTAGTGCCACTTAAAGATTCCTGTCAGGTTTATCATTCAGTCCTGTGGTTTATCTGTAACTGTAGTTTCACATACAGCAGGTGTTACCATGAAAATAATAAACATAATTTCAAATGGGCTAGTACTTACTATGGATCTTTTAAAAAAATACTTCATTGTGTACTATATTGACATTCAAAAGCCAGTATTCAAAAGTAAAATATCTGTAAAACAAGTCGGCTTTGAATTCACAGAAAACCAGCCAAGTCACATCAACAATCTCAACAAAGTAACTTTTCACTTCCTTAAACAATAGTCAGTGCCAGAAACAGCTCCCTTTGAAAAGCTGAACGACTTACTGTGAAGCCAAGATGTGTCAAGGAAAATGATTTCTCAATTCATTCTGAGACTGTGCTGGGATTGTTATTACTTGGTAACTTAGAAGTTCAGAAATGACACCTTGAAATAAATGATTTTCATACTATAATACACACAACAGAAACTTCAATTTGTAAAATGAAGCATATCAGAGATCACTGAACCAGAAGCAAAGACAAAGAGGCATGGCAGTAAACAGTTTGATGCTTCCAGAAGACACAAAGACCACAAGACACGACTCCTAAACACCTGTTCCTTTCCTGCACAAAAACAAGGTAAGATAACAAACTCAACTCAAGCTCATTGTTTAAAGTTTATCTTTTACTAATCACATACAATTGAAAGGCTGTGTAAAGTAGATTACAAAGCTGCCCATATCTTTAAAGAGAACTGGACTTCATCCAAAAGCCAATCTGGTTGAGATGTTTCTGACTCCTGTTCATTGGTAACTGATGGTGCCAGGACCTGAAGCAAGCATGACCTCCACTGGCAGGGCTGGGTCAGCTCCCTGGAGAGTGCCAGGATCTGGCTCCACACGTCTCTGGCTGGGCTGCCACAGCACCAGCTTCATCCCACCCGGTGTCCCTCTCGCATTCCTTGTCTCTAAGTGTCTCTTTGTTGCCTTGGTGGTTGCTGACTCCATCCAATGTTCCATCTTGACATTTCATGTTGGTCTGAGCATCCAGCTGACTTCAGAGGGCCCTGCAAGTGCTAATGGAAGCAGTGACTTCCTGACAATACTTTACCATGAATATATTCAGCCTCATTCCCCTAGACTTCAGAGGACAAAATCTCATAGTTCAAATTCCAAGTTCCAGCTCCCCGTACCTAAAGCTGTTTTTCTGCTCTTTCTGCACTGGCCATCATTTTCATAGCTGTTTTGTATGGACCCTTCTGCACAGGCAGGAGAAACCACTCTGTCTGAAGGACAAATACTTATTGTGACTCACTTAAGTGAGTTCAACTAATCTTTAGTTTCAACTCTTGGCAGTATTTCATTTCTACAGGGTCCACCACAAATAAATTAATGCAAGTACTGCATGAGGACCTTGAGAATTGAAGCAAAATGAAATCTCCCCTCTTGCCAATCCTATTTAAATTAGCTAATTTGAGGCAATAAATGAATGAGAAGTAATTCAACCAAAAAAAATCCCTTGGCATTTACTTCAGATGCCTAAATGGAAGCAACTTATCTTTCTAGCAAAAATAGAATTTCAGAAACAAATAGAGTTTTCTAATTATTTTACATCCTCACAGGATCATTTACTTTGATATTCGGCTCAGATGATGAAAATAGTCTCATTTCTTCTTTTAGTCAATCAAAAAAACAGAGTTTCTGTGTGTATCTATGAAAGTGTTGTGCTTTAGTTTTCTGTGAATTGCACCTCTACTTCTGAAAGTACTGTTGTCATCAAACACAGGCAGCTGGAAAAAAGAACTAGAACAGAAATGAAGATATCCAGATACTGTTCACTGAAAGCTGTTGGAAAGCAGCAAAACAGACACGTGCTCTCTGGGGAAGCACTAGACTGCCTTTTCCTCTCAGGCTAAAATGGAAGTTAATACTTACTGAAAGCAGGGGCCAGGGACAGGGAGGGAGTGTTTGTGCACAGATAAACATATCACCAAGCCTCTCAGAAAATTTCACCTCAAGCATCTGCAGGGCAGTGTCATTTTATGTGGAGGTCATCCAGGCAGAAGACTTCCCAGAATGTCTGAGAAGGAAGTTAAGCTTTTTGAAATTATATTAATTTGGATGGGGTTAATTATTTTAAAAAGAAAAAAAAAAAAAAGAAAGTATGAAACCCAAATCATTAAAAGTTAGGAGAAAAAAAATTCCAAGTGTGTGAACTCTCAGTTCCTTCAAGGACTGCTGCTACTAGCTAAGGAGTGAAGCTCCAAGCTGCCTGGCAATCTCAGACCAGTCCCAATATGAGGTTACCCTACTGAAGCGGCATTTCCAGCTAGCTGAAAAGGCCACTCACAATTATTTACTCTGGGAATTTACTTCCAGATTGCACAGAGAATTTAGGAACCCACAGCCAGAGCTACTGAAGGTCCAAATTAGGACCTTTAGCATTTTTGAACTGTGTCAAAACCAGCCCTGCTTAAGCACATCTGTCTTCATCCAGACCTCATCCAGCAGCAGTTCAACTCCCCCAGGCTGGGTGAGGTAGGAGCAGCTGTACATGCTGGCCACAGGTGCAAGCAGTCACTTCCAGCCCTGGAGGGACCGAGCTGCTGTGAGCCATTACAAGCACTTAATGGCAGATTTTCTCTTCCTAATGTGATCCCTTCAGCTGTTTTTGATGCCTTCCCTGCCAGAGGAACTGAGTTGCTGACTACTAGCAAACAAATCGCATCCCTGTGGTCATTTTGAGTCCTTGGGGGCTTACAAGACACAATTAAGTGATCCATTGTGTGAGAGCAATTGTTTCAACTTCTTGGATAATTACCCAGTTTTAACACCTACCACATTCTAGGGTGAGCCAATTTATACATGCCTTGTAACAAGTGTCTTTCTGGGAAATATTGTCAGTCATTTAGTCACAAATTTCTTTCTAATATATGCATGAAAATGTGATCACACCACTTACACCTTCTACTGACTGACTCTCCAGCACATTCCAAAAGACTTGCTGGAGTATTTCTTAAATGCAAAAGTTGTATGGAACATTTTTCTAAATATATGATAAATACTTATTCCACATCCTATCTTACACTTGTTTCAGTCCTGCTAAAAATTAATGGGATTCTGAGAAAAAGCAGTTTTCAACACTGACTGTTCTACTTTGAGCCTGATATTCAAACACTTTGAGTTTCCCATAACTTTATTTGAAGTTATGAGGCTGGAGTACTCTTGGAAATAGATCTCTAAATGACCAGTAGGAGGTCAGAGACACAAGTAACTGGAGATGACTTATAATGGGTCTCATCAATAGAGGATTCTGATATCTCTAAGTGTTCTGATTCAGACCACAGTCCCAAATGTCTGAAATTTTTGGTGAAACGAGCAATGACATTTGCCCCAGTTTTATGGGAAAGGCTGTGGGACCACATGAGAAAAAAGAGAACTGGAACTCAGAGAACCCCGCGTGAAGCCACCCTCTCTGGTAGGGCTGGGATCCTGGGGTCATTGTTTCTTTGGAAACCTTGTATCTTTGGGAGCTGGGGGAGCAAGGAGAGCAAATAAGAAGAGCTCCCTAAAAGCCTTTATTATATTACTGAAGATTTCATGAACAGTAAGAGTATAACCCTTCAACTTTAACAAAATGTCACCTTTTATTTCCCTGAAATCTTCTTGACCCAATCTAAAACTAGTTTTCGCAATGCATATTTGTTGAAGAAGGCTGGAAGCAGTCCTGTGGTACAATCACCATATTTTTAATCACTTCTTACCCAATCTCTTATGCAGTTCCTAGAAATATTCATATCTGTGGCCAACACATTAGCTGGTAGCACTCCTTTTTACCCACAAAAGTAATCATTGAGACAGGTTAGAGGACGGGGAAAGAAAACAATTTAAAATTATTAGACTTCTAATGAAACCTTTTCTTGTTACAGTAATGTACATATATCACAGAAACAACATTTTCTTCTTCTAACGAAATACCAAATGACATAGGCTACTTGCACAGCAATGTCAGCAACATTAGCTGCAGCACACTGTTGGTTATTGAAACACAGACTCTGCTGGGTACATGCAAAGCCAACTTTTTATTGTACAAAGCACATCTTATATACTGTTCCAAAGCTAGCATTTCAACAACCACAAACTTAAACTGCTAGGATTACATCTTTAGCATCTCAAGCAGTTACTGATTATAACCTCTTTGCCTAATCTCCTGTTAACTATCCTACTTTTGCCTCGCCTCCTGTTCTTAATTTGTCTCCTGCTCGTTTGTTTTGCCCACTGTCAGACCTGGGGTACGCCCATCTCCCCCAGGGCCCCAAGCCAACAAAAGCCATTTTTCCTGGTGGCATTCTGCACTCCCACAGCATGTAACCTGGCCAGAGCCACAGCAGAGAGGAACTTGCTTTCAGTAACTGAGCTCAGACCAGTTCTTGGTCTCACATAAACACCGCTTCTGTGAAAGGTGCCAAGAGGTTTCCATGGTCCTGAGGATCAATAGATACCAGGAACAGATTGTGAAATGATTAGTTATACAACACACTTTTCACTCTCCTAAGTGAGAAAACTGTGATATTTGTATTTGTAGAAGAGGAAGTATTGCAGGCTTGTAGTTTGAACAGCTGTGAAGTACCTCACTTCTCTGAAGTTCTTTGTTTCTAGTCTTCTGTTTTAAATTCTTTGATTTCCACCACTACCCCCCCCCCCCCCCCCCCCCCACCCTGAAATGAATACCTACTCATATAAAACCCTTAAAACTTAAAATTCTGGACTGAGGGTCTCTTGTCATTTGCTATTCATACCAACCTGCCTTGTATCTGAGCTAAGGTATCCCATCTCTTCAGTACTTAACTTGTTAATCTTTATTCAGAATATTTATTCAATGACTGGTTCAGAATTTTACACAAAATATAATTATTTAAGTGAAGAACTGGAGGGGACACTTAAGTCAAATGCATTGGTTTGAGGAGAATGCACCCAAGATTCTCGTTTTCTTGGGTAAATATTCTTACATGAGATTCTCTACCTGGAACTCATCCACTTTCTACTGGGGTGCTACATGAGATTATAAGCCCCAGCTAGCTCTTAGTCTAAAGGCTGGGACATCGCCAGGGAGGTGTGACACCTGGCTTCCAATCCCTGATCCCATAAGCACTCCCTTAATTACACACAGTGAAGACAGCAGGTACACACTTTTAGTCTGGCTGGATTCTGAGCCCTGCTCAAATGAACCGAGGGGTCAGATATACTCAGGCATAAAGAACGTAATCATAGAGTCATTAATATTGGAAAAGGCCTTTAAGATCATGAAGTCCAACTATTAACCCTGCCCTGCCAAGTTGACCACTAAACTATCTTATCTGTCCAAACCATGAGAAGTCACCTTCTCCAGCAGAATGCTATGAGAAATTACGTCAAAGGCTTTATTAAAGTCCAGGTAGACAACATCCACAGCCTTTGCCTCATCCACTAAATGTGTCACCTTATCAAAGCAGAAGATCAAGTTGGTCAAGCAGGATCTGCATTTCATAAACCCAGCTGACTATTCTGGGAGAAGTCTTTAGACTATTCTGATCCCCTGACTATTCTGAGAGAAGTAGCAAGACTGGTCTTTAAAAGCAAGACCAGTCAGTGTGACCTTGGTGCTGGGGAAGGTCATGGAGTAGATGACCTTGAGAGTCATCACAATTGTGAGACTTCTTCAAGCTGCTTGTAGAATATTTCGTCTACCTCTTCACCCTGGTTAGGTGGTCTAGAACAGACTTGCACCATGACATCTGCCTTGCTGGCCTTCCCCCCAGCTCTTACCCATAAAAATTCAACCCTATCATCGCCAATTTTAAGCTCTAGTCGTTTGCTTTGTATTTTAATTAGCTGTTGCAACAACTGAACTGTTAGAGTAAGAAACAGTAAATTATCATTCCGAATCTCTGTGAGTCTGCACTCCAGCCCCCTTCAAAAAATTATTTGGCAAATTCCTACATAAATTTGCTAATAGATTTAAAATTACAAAGCTGCATCTCCTATGCAAAAATTCATTAAAACTCAACAGGGCCCATAGAGACATGAGTAATTTACATCGACTTTATGATCATTAAATAATAATTCTTTAAAATATCCTATTTTTAAAAAAGAAATTTGTAATGAATAAAGTTTTCAACAGAAGCAAAATTTTTGTAATGGCTACATTCTTCATTTTTTCATGTTGGTATCTTGCTTGTAAAACTTAGGTGTTGGTATATTGCCTTTAAAACTTAGGCATCCCTAAGCACCTACAGGGAAAAGACTCAAAAACATCCATACAAGCTAATTCATTATGAAAAAAGAGAGGAAAATCCATGTGAACAGAAAAGCAGACAATACAACATCACATAAAGCACAGTTGAAAAGACTTTATTTAAGTTACCTTAGAAACTTATGTTTTCTAAAGCAATACTTGTTACTCCCATTTCTTCTTTCACAGAGAAAAACTTGCTTTCTGGAAACAAACAAACAAACAAATCCCAAACCCCACTCCC
>VZRF01002892.1:0-10361 GCA_013396875.1 Vireo altiloquus | reverse complement strand
TATTTTGGAAAAATACCTTCACCCTATGGGCATGCCCTAAAGATATTGCCCTAAATATATATATTATATATTATCTATTATTCAAGATCAGTATCGAAATGACTGAATTTCCAAGATTATATTTTTTAAATGTCAGCTTTGGAAAAAGACAAAGTACTTTAGAAGAGTTGGTCACATCATTGGAAACCAGAGCTGCAGCTTTTACCAACAGCTTCTTTCTGTTTTCCTTTAACTGTGAGGACATTTAACCATAAGCCATATTTTAAAAGGTTGCCAAGCAGTTATTTTCCTTTCAGATCAGGTGAAAAAAAAATCTCCTTTTGAGAAAAGCCAGTAAGGTGAGCTTATGTATTTGTTCAACAGAGATCTTTTGTGAAAGGCTTCTATCTTCAACTCCTTGTGTTAACGGCAGAATTTTGTTTTCTTTTTGATTTTTGGGGTTGAGTTTGGGGTTTTTTTACACTTTCTCTCCTGAAAAGTGCTGGCATAAGTGTCTGGTAGACAGACCTTGGCTGGCAGATGTTTTTTACATAACTCCATTTCCCAGTGTAAGAAACATATATTTTTACTATGAGATCATGGGCGTTCTGTGTACCTTTCATAACTATTAAAGTTACTTGGGCAATGCTGTAAAATATCTTTTTGCCTTTACTTTTTCCATGGGATAGCTTCTTACTTTTTTCTGTCTTTGCAGTAGAAGGATCAGTATATTCGTAACTGGACTTATCCAAATGTTCTCTGGCATTCAAGTACAAGTACACACATGTTAAATGCTAAAGGAACTGATTGCAGTGTTTCAGGACTGATGTTCCTTTAACTCCTATTACTTATTTTGTCATTTAAATCTCATGTGCTGGGTTGAAAACAGGTAGCTATGTGCCACCAGATAAGCACTTTTAAGTTCTTCTGTCTTCTGTTTGTCAGAGACTGAAATAGTTCATGCCTCAAACATTGATATGAAGTTTTGCTCATTGTAACAAAACTGTATAAAGAAGCTACAACCAAAGAAGCCTCCCTGAAGATACCCAACTGGGACTTTGGACTGTAAGTTAAACCACTGAGATTAGATAAAGGGAAAACACACTCTTTAATCATCTCAGGCCTAGGAAAAAACCAAACAAGGCTGAAGAAGAGAAATGCATCCACAAGAAAGCCAAACACAGCAGAGATTGTTCCCTGATTGAGTTTGGGGTGGGGGAGACCACGGCCTGCAGAGGCCAAGTTTACAGAGACCCTCCCCACCTAGAAATGAGGTGGGGGAAGGAGGTTTTGAGTGTAACCTCTGGCCAGAGGCACTGAACACCCATCCTCCCTTACACAAGCTGGCCCAGCTGTGGAACCCCAACCCCACAGGCCACATCCACAGGACATTCAGGTGAGAGGCAGCTGAGGGGGAGTCACAATCCATCAAAGGCCCCTCAAAATGCCTCACAGAGTCATTCCTGAGGCCTTGCACCACAGGACTGCACGTGATACAACAAACCTGGAGTGAGTTGTAAGAGGCAATGGCAAACTCTCTCCCCCCCAAGGAGGTGCCTTTGTTTTCCTACCTAGCCTGAGCATATATTAACCCATGGGATTCTGTGCTTGGTGGGGGGACCTTCATCACCAAGAAGAGCAGCTGGAAAGGATCAATGGAGCACCACTGGGATCCATGTTGGGATATTTTCCTTATTCTGTCCCTGTCACTCTGTTTATTTCCCCCCCACCTATTTTCTATTTCTTTCTTTCTTCTTCTCTCTCTCATATTTACTATCAAATAAAACCCATACTATTGTCACTGGCACATGGTCTCGTTTGCACCTTAATTCAGGCAGAGGCCGAACTGTAATAACAGGATTAACTGAGAACTGTAATAACAGGATCATGACACTGTTTCTAACTAAACCTGTATTTTTCCTCTTTGACATATGCTTGTTCCTGGTGTCTTAAAAGGTATGGATTGAGCTTCATGTTGTTCTTTAATTCTTTTTCAAATTTCTTTTAGATATCTAATATCTCATGGTATCATAGAATAATTTTGAAGATACTCTTATCTAACTCACAATTTCAAGTAGTTGTTACACTTTCCTGCATACTCTCAGAGAACTTTTGTTTTTCTCCCCACACCCTTTCCCCTCGTAACCTGCCTATTACATTTTAAAAGCTCTGTGAACATTCTTCTGGTGTATAGCTACAACTACCATGTCCAGCATCAAGAATGTGACCTTAAAGTCCCTTGTCTTATCACTAAAACATTGTTGCCTCAACAGACTTTTTTTTCCCCTAATTTTGTTCTTTGGATTGTTTGTCTAGGAACCAGGTTTTCAGAGCCTAGACGGAAAATTCTGGGGAAGACGGGACAAAAGTAAATGGCAACGTGTGAAAACTGAACTTCAAAGTAACCATAAGTGGGGTTTGCATTTTTCTACCCAGAACACCTTAGCCCACATACAAAACAGAACAATTCTCAACCCATTCCACCCTACAAACTTTCAAGAAAAAGTGAGCTCTGCTTCAACAACGTGATACACACCTTTGGAAAAGTATTTTCTGGAATGCTTCCCTTAACACAGCACAATCCACAGGATATATTAAGGAACTCACCATGTTTCAGTTTGTATTGTGGGAGGTGTTATGAGTTAGTATCGCCAACAGTTGTCTGTGGATGATTGGTGTAGTAAGACCTTAGCACTGTTCAAAGAATATGTGCCAGCCACATAAAAACTGTCTTTTGTTCTATTTAGGCAGCCACATATAAAGTTACGTAAGCCGAGTGTGGCAATAGTATTTGTAAATCATGCATTTCAAAGGAGAGCAAAAGAGCAACTCAGATGATAAAAAAAGTAAAAAGTGAAATGGAATGTGGTCAGTCTGGAGCTAGGTAGGAGGCTAGAAAGTCTCCTGCAAGATACTGGATACGAGGGCATATCTCCACTGCAAACTTCTATTCCTCTTTCAACATGCTATGCATTCACAGTGTCATAAAACTGGGACTAGCTGAGACCAGTCAAACTCTGTCATTTTTTCTTCATTTTAGGGGCTCAAAAAAATCAATTTTCTCATAAAGATTCTTCAAAGTGCACCTTGTTAAGAGAAATGGGAAAAAAGTCTTTACAAAATACTGTTGACTTAGTGAGTGTTGTCTCATTTAGCTGTGAATAAGAGCTGGGCAAAGCTTTTAGTGCAAAACTCCAAATTGTATGAAACATCTGTTTTTTAATTCTGTTACAATCCAAAATTTAGCCCAAGTTCTTAGAAAGTTTTTCTGAACTTCACAAGCATTCTTGTATTATGAAACACAGTAGTGAGGAAAGCTGTCCTGATTTGTGGTTTTGAATGGATACCATGCAAAATCTCTGGATTTTTCACAAGATTAGGTGAAACTTGGTGATTTTGACAGAAGGTTTTACTTGAATTTCTGGCTTTTGACATCAGCATAGACAGCAAATGCAGTCTTTACGTGGATTACATGGATTACAATCCAAAGCTAGGGTGAGTAGAAAAACAAAAATATTTTGAAACCCAATAAAAGAGGATGAGCAAAATATTTGTTATCCACAGATTTTATGAGACAATAACATAAACTGCAGTATAATAACTGTGAATAGTTTTATATTTGTGATTGGTCTAGAGTACAGCTTATGAAAATTAAGTAAAAATATCAAAGTTCTATGATCACTGTGTCAGATGTATAGCTGTGAATGTGAATGTTGATTAACTGCCTAAATGAGTGCTAAGAACTCATTTCAAATTTTCTGATTCTTTCTTTTTCCTAGGATGATCCCACCTAGGTAGAAAGAAGAAAAAGAAAAAATGGGGAAAAATATTTAAATTAAAACTCTCAGAGCTAGTGTTTTTGCCCAGTTCTTTTCTGCAGCTCATGTATTTAAAAATCCCTACAGTAAAGACAGATCTGTAAAAGTTAGGTTTCTAGAAGGCTAAAATACTCCCTAGCTTTTACCCTAGTCAAATAAGTGTGTCCACACTTATTTACATCTAAGCTGAATTAATTTATGCATGTGCATTATTGATTTATCTTGAAGTTCACATACAGTGTCTATTTCTTACTGTCTTATTTCTCTTTATTATACAGGCAATGTTTGTGTTTACTTGTGTTATTCAACATTCAAATACCAGTCCAGGAAGCTGCTTTAAATATAAAACCTGTAATTTCACAGAGCCATTTCCAAACTCCAAGGATAATTCTGGCTACAATAGAACACCAAGACACTGCTGTCACCAGAGTGCCACCAGTTGAGATCTTACTTATACTTGTTTTTGCATGGTGCATTCTTTTTATCATGCATTTGTCAGTCATAGCACAACATTTTTGTACCAATTTCAACTGCATTTATACAAGTAAATTTTTTTATTTCTGGGTTGTTTCATCTGTTCAAGAGAAAATCTGCCACATTAAATGCAACAGGAATAATAGCATTGTTTTGCAGAGTAAGTATTCTGCCCGGAGGAAACAGAACTAAGACTTGATGGACAGAAATATTTCCCTTGACTTTTCTACACTGTAACCCATACAAAAGTACCTCAGTCTGGATATCAGAAAATGTCTAACTGGAATATTGCTCAGATTTGGTACTAACTAAATCAGCCCTTTACTGAGGATGGTGGTATAGTGTTAGACAAAATTTGTCTGTGTGACTTTGTACACAAATAACAATACTTTGACTTGACCTGCTTAATCCTGACTTGATCTGCTGCTTGTCAACAGAGAGTATCTCATGAGAAAAGTGGAGAATGGTGGCCATCCTGGGCACAGTGGTCACAAAGCAATCAAGTTCAAAATCTCTGTTGACAGGAGAAAAACTGTGAGCAAAACCTCAACTCTGGACAAGAGAAGAGCAGACTTCAGGTTTCTCAGGGAGTTAGTAAATAAAGCCCCTGGGAAAATGTTTCTGCAGGTGCAGGTCGTTTTTCAAAGATCACCCCTAACGGGCACAGGAACAGGAAATTCCCAAGTGTTGGACACAAAGGGTTATAGTGAATGGGGCGACATCAAACAGGTGACCTGTCACTAGTGGGGTTCCACAGGGCTCCATCCCCAACATCTCCACAAATGACTTGGAGGAAGACTGGAAGAGATACTAAGCAAGTTCACTGATGATAGGAACTGGGAGGAGCTGCTGACTCCTGCTAGGGCAGGGAGGCCCTGCAGAGAGACCTCCACAAATTAGAGGGCTGAGCAAGCACCAACCACATGAAGGTTAACAAATAAAAGTGCTGGATTCTGCACTTGGAACAGGCCAGCCCTGGATGTATGGACAGAGTAGGGAATGAGATGCTGGAAAGCAGCACCAAGTAAGGGCACCTTGGGGTCCTGGTTGATGGCAAGTTGAACTCGAGTCAGCAGTGCCCTGGCAGCCAGGAGGGCCAACCCTGTCCTGGGGGCATCAGGCACAGCATCACCAGCCAGGCAAGGGAGGGATTGTCCTGCTCTGCTCTGCTCTGGGGCAGCCTCACCTCCAGTGCTGGGGCAGTTTTGGGTGCTACAATGTGAGAAAGACATTAAACTGTTAGAGAGTGTCCAAAGGAGGGTGACAAAGATGCTGAAGGGCCTTGAGGGGAAGCTGTGTGAGGTGCAGCTGAGGGCACTTGGCCTGTTCAGCCTGGAGGAGGCTGAGGGGAGACCTCAATGCAGTTACAACTTCCTTGTGAGGGGAAGAGGAGGGACAGGCACTGATCTCTTCTCTGTGGTGACAGTGACAGGACCCGAGGGAATGGCCTGAAGTTGTGCCAGGGGAGGTTTAGGTTGGATATCAGGGAAAGCTTCTTCACCCAGAGGGTGTTTGGGCACTGGAAGAGGCTCCCCAGGGAAGAGGTCACAGCACCAGCCTGAGAGAGTTCAAGAAGCATTTGGACAATGCTCTCAGGCACATGGTGTGATTCTTGGGGATGGTTCTCTGCAGGACCAGAAGATGGACTTGATGATCCTTGTGGGTCCCTTCCAACTCAGCATATCCTGTGATTCTAACAGAAAGAGTCCTATAATACTGCAACATATAGATTTGCTGATGTATTTGTTTTGATTAAACTGTGATGTTGTTTTCTTTTTCTATTTAATTGTAACAGCAACTTCAAAATTTATCAGAACTGTTCAAATATTTTCTTTAATCTTTTATTTCAGTCTTCCACTTTCTCTGTTTGGCTAATTGTGACAAAAGTTGCTCTAAGAAATAGCAAGTGTTTGTTCAATTCTTATCTCACTCTGAGTTTTATGTGTTCCTTGACAACAACGAAATCTCTGTGAGTCTGTTATTTCCTAAGTTTCTGTCATGTCTTTTTGAGTCAGTGGAGGAAAATAAGCACACAATAATGTGTCAGGTTTATGGAATGATCTTGAAGGGGAAAGCTAATGAAGCACAACTTTTTGTTTGAGGTTTGTTTGTTTTTGGTTGGGTTGTTTTTTTTACACAAAGCTTCTTCTTTTGCAACGAACTGTGTCAGAAATTTTGAAAATTAAGTGAGAAAAGAGTTCAAACAAACCATCTTAGACTTAGGCATTTTATTTTCTGTCCAAGTCTTTCAGTTTAACGTCATTGACAGTTTCAGACTAGCTGCCTAATCACTAAACACTTTAAATGCCTAAAGTTCTGTAAATAAATGCATGGAAGTTACACAGATATTGGGGACAGAAAAGGGCTTTTGGACTAGTGGAAGCCCGTATTTGGTCCACAACCCAAGATACTACAAAGCAAAATTACCAGTCTCTGAAAACAGTGAAGTTAACAAACAAGACCCAAAGTTCAGTTCTACTCCCTTCTAATATGACAGATACTACACCAAAACTGTCCTTCAAGCAGGGAATCACAGCTCACCTTTCCTACCATACCTAGCCCTGTGTGACATTTGATGTAATCATCCCTTTCCTTTGGCATTGGATCCCAAAGGAAGGTTCAGAGCTGAGGATTCGACCGAAGACCTGTGTTGAGTCCTCATCCAGCTCTGCTGTGTCTCTCCATGTGAGGTGGCCAAAATGCACCCTTTTCCTTTGCATTTCACCTCAATGTATCATAGAAATTTATTGGAGAGGAGGTTTCTACGGATCCTTCTGTCAGATAAAATGCAAGTGTTGTTTAAGACCCAGCTCCAGTTCTGCATTGCTCTGACGGGACACCAAAAGCTGGAAGCTTTCAAGTGGAAATGCTTTTTCTGAACTTTCCCCTCTACTCTCATTTTTTTCCATTTTATAATACCAGGTAATTTCCACAAACCATTCTCGAACAGAAGAGAGTAATACAATAACAGGTTATTCCTCCACAATGTATTGTGGCAGAGAATTCTCTTCCCACACAACATGGCTGAATGAATCAGTTTAGATTCAAAAACATGAATCTTAAACATTCAGTTTATTAGAAAAGTTGCAAAAGTTTAAGATTCATTTCAACTTCTGTGCATTTAGCTTCCACTGAATGAGCTAACCTTTGCTAGTATCACTCTCATTTGCATTTCTAAGGCTCAAAGGTAAATCAAGATGATTTAAGGAAAGACTGAGGAGCTTTTAAGTATATGCATATCGAAATTTCGTATAAGTTAGCTATCATCTCATCCAGTGAAACTAGTTTAATCATCCAAATTGCTATCAAAACCAGCTGGACAACTATACAATTTTGCAATCAACCTACAATTCTTTGAAAGCAAATTCTAAAGCACTGTAGTATTATTGAAAAAATTATTAGTATTCCAGTCCTTACAGGCTGTAGGAAAAGCAAGTCTGCAAAGATTTAATTTTACCCACAATGATATTCAAGTAAAGCATGTTTTGCATGGTTTTCAGCTGTCACTAATTATGCTTAAATTAATTCAGTTCGCAGTAAAATTATACCATATACCATAACAGCCTCTTCTTGTTTAGTATTTTTCCTTTAGATAATCTAGGTGCTAATTAAAACCAGGGGGAAAAGTCTTTTGTAAAGAAGGCTTAATTCTATCATCATAGCACAATGCAGCAATTAAGTATGAAGACTCATATGCATGTTGCCAGCCTCTTGGATCCATGAAAATCTGTTTCTTTGTCTCAGTGAATTCTGCCTAAGGAAACCAATCTATGTATGTCAGGTACAGGAACATCTACAATGGCTAGGAAGAACAGTAATAGCACTGAAATCTGGAAGTTCATCCTGAACATTGAGTCTTTTTGGAAATGCAAAGCAGAACAGCGAATGAATTAGAAAATTATATAGCCCAGCCCAGAAAGTCAAAGGTACCAGCTGTGAACATGTGGTTATTAGGGCTGCCGACTGCAACTGGAAGGAAACCCACCTTAACAAAGTGAGAAAATGGCAGGACATCCCACACACTTCAATTTTAACACTCTGCATTATTTTTAACTGATAATAGGTCAATACTGATGAAAGATTTTAATGTAATGACCACTGTGGAGTGCTTACAACTTTGCATGCTCACTCAGGACAATAATAGAGAAAGAAAAGTTCTTGCATTAAGGAATGTGATAAACAGTAAATGAGAAAGTGAGTAAATTTCCTTGTACCTGGTACACATTTGAGGAGAAATGTTGTACTCCCCCAATTTGAACTGACCAAATGGTATCTTCCTAAGTTTACCCTACAACACTTGAGTGTTAAGCAACACTCTTGAAGAGTGAACTGCATCTAAAAGTAGTGCCCCATCAAAAAGATTTATTTGGAGCCAGCACTTCTCAAGTCTAATCAAAAAGGCGTCTTGTCATGTAGCACTATTCATATCAACTATTCATAACCATTTTTAGTTGTTAAATATTCACCAAAATTGTTACATTTTCACCAAATTTCACCAGCAAAGCAACCTCTAGTTTAAAATGTAATTGCAAGAAATCTGAGTTAAACAACTACAAACCTCTTCCATCAACTTTTGAGGGAGGATCCAACCAAAGTATTCATGCAGATTTCCTCAAAAAGAATCCAAGATACTTAGTGAAAAACTGGTGGCCTCCATGTTTCTAAGGAAAAATAAAAGGTACAGAAACAAAAAAACCAAAACCACTGTATTGTGCTTGAGGAAATTAACTGTATATTTGGTCAAACCAGTATTACATAAAAACTTTTTTTTTTCCACTTCTGAGAAATTGCTGTTACATAAAAAGGTATTAGTTCAATTAAAATAATATGGATTCTCTTCCAGTTTGAAATTATGATTTGTTCCAAAATGAAAGCTACCTATAATAAAGAAAAAAAATTGAAAGACAAATTAGAAGTCATTTATAAAACTAAAAGGAAGAATTCAGTTACCTGTCAAAACTTTGCTGGAGAATGAGAAAAGCTAAGGTGTTTTAGATTATTTCCTGAGCTTAAAAAACCCTATCCTTCTAGCTCTATACCTTTAACATTAATATGTTAGCTTGCCTCTATATGTTTTATCTTTTCAATATCTGGTTTTGTTTTATTTTCCATTTTGTCTCAATTTACCAATTTACCAATTGTTAGACTGAAGCAGTGGCTGCAGATGAGCCCCAGAAGCTTGAAGAAAATTATCAAATTAGGGGAGTCCTCTACATTGTGACCAAGCATTCAGGAATCATTCCCTTCCTATTTACACAGCCAGGCCATGGCTGTGTGGGAATGCCATTACTCTTATCCATAAGTAATTCTTGCTGAGATGAGATGGGATTTTATCCCATGTTAGGTCCTTACGAGCTCTACCAACTTTCTCCTAGCTGAAAATCATTAATTTCAGAGGTCCCTTAAGCTGGCATATCAGAGGGTATGATGAGCTTCTAAACCCTAGTTTCATGCAAAGTTCCTCTTAGGATATTTCTCCTTTAAAAACAGAACTGCGAAGTGATTAATTTCTTCAACTGCTTAACTGAGAAATTACGTGTCTGTAGCTTAAGTTTTCCCTAGCATCAGAGAAGTGTTGCAGATATCACTTCATTATCACTAATTGAATTTCAAGTTAACCCTTTGCATATTATCTACTGATGTGTATTGTTAAGGTCAGCTCAGTTGGTTGTGATCTCTTTTGTCCTCAGCTATTTTTTGATACAATTCCTTCTCCCCCGTCTTTGGCACTGCAGATTTTTTTTCTGCTCACAGGTTGTTAATTTTGATTCTTAGCACTTTTCTTAGCCCTCCAAAAGTATTTCAATAAGAGCTGAAACAGCTAGATGTTACAGACTTGTTTCATTCTGATCATGGAATGAAACTGACAGTCTAAAGTTTTCAAGGCAATTCTGATAAATAAAAGTCTTTAAGGAAACTGTAAAATATGGCAGAAAATCCTAACCATGGCTACAGAACAACTATGGGGCATCTGAACAACTATGGGGCATCAGTATTTCCTGTAGCTCCAGATCTGCAACTCTAGAGAACATCTGAGGCATGTGGTCTTCCTATGGAACTCCTTACCTCCTGTCTTGGTTTAGAAGACAG
>VZRF01002888.1:13244-26835 GCA_013396875.1 Vireo altiloquus | reverse complement strand
CCAGGGATGCACAGGATGGAACTGCCCTGGGGACGCAGCCTCGGCTTGTTGCTTCCTGAGGGGCTGAGCCACTCTGGCAGCCCTTGCAGAAGGGCAGGGCCAGACTAGGCTCTCGGGAAGCACAGCCCATCCCTGCCTGTGCCCTCTGCCCCTCTCTGCTTTCCCTCCTGTGTCCTTGTGCCCTTGTGCTCCCCTGGGCTGTGAGCCACACTCAACCAGCCTGGGGAGGAGCTGCTGGCCCCTCTCTGGATGAGGCAGATGGACACCTGCTGGAATCTCTGCCACAGCCACGTGATGGAGAGTCTTAGATTACCCTGGTGCTGTCTGCACTGAGGCCTCCACTCAGAGTGATCTTGTTCTCATCTTTTGACTCATTAAATTTCTACTGCATTTGAGCCCATGCCTCTGTGTCATCCTTTCCCTTTTGTCAGTCTCCCGAGATCCCCAAAGAGAGAGGTGTTGCTCAGGGATGGTTCTGTGAGACAGATTTAGGAGAAGGTGTTTCAGTGCCTTTTAGGACACGAGAGTTGAATGTGCTTTATCATGTTATTGCTGTTTTCTAACCTTCTCCATGTGTCTGTGTTATGACTCACCACAGAAGGTGAGGAGTAACCCAGGTCCTTGTTAATACATCCCTTGAGATTGACAAGAGAGAACCAAGACTGAATGGTCCGTGTTTAAAGTTCACACATGGAGGGTTTATTGTAGAACAATATGATTGCACAGGAAAAGACGTCTGTAGCCATTTTGATTATTATTCTCTATAGCAATGCAACAACATGAAAGCCCTGCCAGATGAAAATGCAACCAGATCATCCAGGGACATGCACAAGGCAAAAGAAAGGGAGAGACATAAAGGGCAAGATCATGAAGATCTCTCCAATCATAGGCCCTGTGATGAGACTTGGTTGCTGCTCAGTCTTGGTCAAAGTGGTCGCAGACTGGACCCGTCAGGTTGTGGAGGAAGTCTCAAATATGTGGTGGGGAAAAATCCCTGGGAAAATCCACAGAAAACAAAATCTATTTGGTTTATATTCACTCAGTTTCAGGTTGGGACACCCAGGTTCCTCCTCTGGAGCATGGAGTTTCACACTGCATCATGTAATGTTGTGGATCATGCGACTCTTTACAAGCCCTTGACACCTTCTACGAAAACACAGCTGCCATCACACCCAGTGCAGTTGCATTGTTTTTGGCCCAATCTGGCCCATCAACAGAGATGAACAATGTCAGGCCACATGCAAATATCCTGGTGCTTCCCCTGAAGGAGGAGAGGGAGCCCCACAACCCAGTGGTCTGGGCAAGGGAGGGCAACTTAGAGTGACAAGAGGCACCAGCATCCACCTCCTATCTCATTTAAAGCCCATCATTCACCCTCTGTCTTATTAGATCAGAGCTTGGCCATTACACATCCAAAGCTCACCTCCCCCAGTACACCAAAGCAGTCTGGTCTCCACAAATGGGGGAATGTTTTGAGTCATTATCCTTTAGGAGTTCAGTGTCTCACAGTTTGCACGTGGATAGAATGAACCAAACCTCTTCACTGACCCTGTCTACTCCAAGAATTTTATCTCTCTGACCAAACCATTCTTGTCTCCATGCTGATCTCCTCACCAGCCCGGCCACCCTGAGCTGAACTCGCTCCTCTTGGTCCTGGTGGTTCTTGCATTACAGCCTGTGCCCAACACGGGGGATGGCAGCAGGTGCTGAGCAGAGCAGCATCATCACTCCCACCCATCTCCTGGTTCCACTGCTGCTGGCACAGCCCAGGATGCTGGTGACAGCCCTTGGTGCCTGTGATCATCAGTGACATGGACAATGGTATTGGGTGCACCCCCATAGCACTTTGGGATGTGATTTATTGGCCATAGGGGTGTTCGGTCAAGGCGATGATCTTGGAGGTCTTTTCCAATCTTAATGGCTTGTGACTTAGCAATGACATGAAACTGAGGGGAGCAATGACTGCTCTAGAGGGGAGGGTTTAAATCCAGAGGGATCTTGGCAGATTTGAGGAATGGTCCCTGTGGAACTCAGGAACTTCAACAAAGCCAAGTGCAAGGTCTTGCCACTGCTTTGGGTCAATCCAGGAAATCAATAGGGACTGTGGAGTGGATGGATGGAGAGCTTCCCTGCAGAGAAGGGCTGCAAAAATGGTCACATGGATGCATCACCCCTGCGCTGAAGGGCAGCTGAAGCAGTTGAGGTTTTTCAGTCAGGAGAAGAGCAGAGTCTGGGGGACCTTATTGCAGCCTTTCAGTATATCAAGGGGTGATGTAAGGAAATTGTAGACAGACATTATATCAAGTGATTGGACAAGGGGCAGGAGTTTTAAATTGGTATAGGCTAACTGGAGCTGAGGTAACTGTGCCCAAGGCAGGAGGTTTGGACTAGATGATCTTCAACAGTCTCTTCCAATCAAACTCATTCTGTGATCCCAAGATAAAATAGGTCTGTGAGAATGCAGCTCACTGCACTGTCTCCCTCCCTTTCAGAAACCTTTCAGATTCATGGGATCTCCTGGAGTCTGAAGGGAATCCAATACCTCTGTCTGGTCTGTAACACATTCACTGCTGAGTACTTTTATCATAGTGTTGAGCTGAGAAAGGAAAAGAAGTGCAAACAAAGGAGGTGTTTGTCCCTGGACAACATATGGAAATTCTATCCTGACCCTGAGCACACCCAATGCCAGCCTGTGTTGACAGCCAGTGCAAAACCAGTCTAAACAACTCCCTCCCAGAAACACCCCAACAACCCCCTCCCAGAAACAACCTCTTGGGAGAGGGTCTGCAGGGCAAAGGATGACACAAAGGCACGGGCTGGGATGCAGCAGAATTTAATGAGTCAAAAGAGGGAAAAGAGGGGGATTCAGGTGGAGGCCACAGTGCAGGGAGCAGCTTCAGCAGGGGAAGCACCTCGTGCCACAGAGGCCACTGCCCAAGCCTGAGAGGCCAAAGCCCCCAGAGTTGATGGGCACTCCCTCAGAGCTGAGGATGCTGCCAACGGCAGCGGAGGTGGAGGATCCCACCACGGTGTTCTGTGGGAAGGAGCTGAGGATGGGGCCGGGCAGGGTCACCACCACGGGCGAGGGTTCGATGACGACAGTGGAGTCCTGGCACTGCCTGACACAGCACTCATTGCAGCTGTTGGCCAGCGGGGTGGGGCCACAGGGCTGGCAGGGCCGGCACGGGGTGTAGCAGGACATGTCTTGGGGCTGGAGTGCACCTGGCAGACAGGGGAGGCAGAGTACAAGGAGTGGGTGAGAAGCAGCCTGTCACCACACCATGAGGATGACCCTGTTTCTCTCAATGCAAAAGAGTCCCCAAATCACGACAAAGTCCATAGAGATCCCCACCTCACCAATAGCTCAGGAGACATCTCAGCCAAGCCCCAGTGTCTCTCTGCCACACCTTCTGCCTCCTTCCCTCACCCACGGCAAGGAGCCCCAGTGTCCAGCTGAAGACAAGTAATGTCTTTGACATAGAAATGCATTTGGAGAAGGACAAGGAGGAGGAGAAATGCTCCTAACTCACCTTATTCCCAAGGAACTGGAGATGGGAAGAGTGGATGAGAGAGTGAGGAGAAAGAGCTGCTTTTATATTGCTCTTGAACTGCCCCAGGCCCACAGTACTGCACAGGGACAATAATTTTCCTACAGACTCATCTCCCAAGAAAAATATCCTCCCTAATGCCACGGGGCATGTTTTGGTTTCCATCAACGCTGCCATTTCATTTCCTCGTTTCTGACATCCGCATCAGGTCATGGAGATCCCTTTCATGTTAAAGGATGAGAAGTCTAAAGATTTTCCTTGAAGGAACACATGAGTAATGGTTGGACTCAATGATCTTGGAGGTCTTTGCCAATCCTCATTATTTTCTGATTCAATAATTCCCTGATCATTGGCAGGAATCAAGTCTCAAGCAGAGCCCTGTGCCACTGGGATCTTCCTCAATATCTGGGGGAGGTGTTGGGTGTCTGGACCGTTCCTTGTTCCTCTCTCTCTCCTCACCCATGATGCCCTTTGGCTGCACAATGTGGAGCCTGACCTGGATGACACACAAGCACAGGCCACTTTTCCAATACATGCTGTCAGTGCTGAGAACATGTGTGTCATGTGAGAGAGCTGCCAAGCATCCCTTTTCCCAGGGCCAGGATGGAGCTGCCGTTGCTGGAGGGGAATTCAGCCCTGCCTGGGACGAAGCCTGCAGACATCACTCACTCCTGGCTTGGCCTCACACCGAAAGGCTGACACATGGCCAACCCAAAATTAGAGCGTGACTTGTCACTGGTAGAGAGAGTCTCTCCCTGGAAATTTGCCTACTGAAGGCATTCCCTTGCCCTCCTGGGATGCGTCCCAGCTGCCTCCATGTCTGCAGGGCAGGGAAGTGCAGCACTCCTTGGTGTGTTTTGAGACCTGGTTTTGTACCCAGGGCTTTTCTGAGTGCATTCCCTCCCTGAGCATCCCCAGGCTTGTGGCATTGCAGTTTCCCCAGAACTCTCATGGTGTGGAAATGGAGGAGGTTTCCTGCCCTCTTCAGTGGTGCTGGGTTGTCCTCTAGGCTGAGGAGGCATTTGGGGCATGGGAAAGGGGTGGATTTAAGTCCCAATGCCCAGCAGAAGCCATAGGGCTTTGAACCCCAGGATGCGTCCCAAGGAGTAGGGAGGTATTTTCTGAAACCCCTTCTTTCCTCTCCAGAACAGCCAGGAGAGCTCCCTTCTATAGCCAGACGTCTTTGACCTGGAATATGAGTCCTCTGTGCCCATTCCCGCCCCACATCAGAGTGTTCTCTTTTTATCCTGTGTTTTGCCCAGACCTTTCATGTTCCTTGGACTATGAGGTGCCCATCTGGTGCTGCCAGCTTTTCCAATCTCTTCTGGTCATCACAGGTGTCATAAATAAGCTTTAAGGATTGCCTTTTGTAGTCCCATGTGATTGGAGAGTTCCTGTGTTAATAGTCTGTTGAAGGAATCTGTTTTAATTAAGAGTTTGTGGTTGATTAGACATAAGAATTACTGTTAGACTTTGCTGGGGTTAATTAAAGTGGGTGGGCCTATTGGTGATAGGTATGTTGCATGTATTAGTGTTAGGCAGAGGAGGGGGGGCTGATTGACAATGATGGAATTTTCCAGAAGGGGGACATCTGCAATTACTATAAAGGGAGAAAACTGAGACAAGGATTGGGTAGAGAGTGGACCAACCACACGACGCCCAGACATCACCCCACTGAAATGAGCCAACGACCTGGACAACGAGTCAGCTACAGCCAACCGGAATAGCTCAAGGGGGAGGGCTCTAGGGAGGAGGGTATAAAAAGTGACACCCCTGTAAGGCAGGGTCTCTGACCATACTTGACCATCATCAGACCCCCAGTGTGGGTTCTTCTCCCGGTGGGCAGGTTAATCTGCCACTGTAAACCTCAATCATTCTGCTTAATAAATTTGTTCTCAGAGAACTGGCTCTGCATTTACTTCATCAGGTGCCTGTGTAGGAACATCTGACCTGCCAGATGCCTGACTGGGTGGAAATTGTCATATTTGAAGTTCAGGGTCTGTACACTGCTACTCATATACTTCCTGGCCACCTCTTCCTCCCTGTCATCAGCTGCATTCCCTGACTGCCGGCACCTCCCAAAGGGAGTTCAGAGGTGCTGTCTTTGACACCAACACTCGTGTGCCTGTCACGAGGTTGCACACACTCATGTCAGTCCAGTCTGTATAAATGTTCCTACAGCTGGTCCTCCTCCACTGCTGTGGGGAAGTTTGCCCTACCCCTATTTCTCCAGAATACCAGGAGCCTGATCCTGGGACAACAAATGTTGCCAGTGAAGACCAAGGCCCAGAAGCCTTGGAGAACCTTCCCCTTTCCTATAACCCCTGTCCCCAGTGGAGCTGCCCCAGTCAGCCTTGGCTCAAGCCTCCCTTTTGCTGCTGCCCTGTGTGGAAGAACTTCTTGTTTCCCCCCACAAGCTTTGCTGATTCTGCTCCAGCTGAGCCTTGGCTTTCCTAACCCCAACCCTGGAATGCTCAGATAGCCCAGGAAATGTTCTACATCAGCAAAGGGCATCAAGACGAAGGGAGAGGAAAGCATTTCCCTTTAGAAGAGGTGGCCAGTGGGCACTGGAGTGAGGTGAGACGGAGGAGAGAGCAGCAGGCAGGACGTGCTGCCAGGAGAGAAGCCTTTGGGTGCTCTGCTGCTCTGTGCGGGGCAGGGCAGAGCTGGGCCTGTCCCTGCTGAGGCAGCTGCCAACAATGGCAAGGCACTGCCCTGAGCCAACATCCCCTGCCTGCACAGGACCCTCCAGCATGGGGAGCACATCCTGTGCCCGCACGGACACCCTCTGAGCCCAGGTGTCCTCAAGCCTCACACGGCACACGTGAAAGGAGCTGCAACACAGACCAAGCACGTGAGAAATGAGGAAATGAAATGGCACCGCTGATGGAAATCAAACCACAACGTGTGGCGTTAGGGAGGTTGTTTTGCTTTGGAGGTGAATGTGTTGGAAAATTGCTGTCCTTGTGCATTGCCTGTGGGCCTGGGGCGGTGCAGGAGCAGTATAAAAGGGGCACCTTCTCCTCACTCTCTCATTCACTCCTCTTGCCTCCATCTCCTTGGGATCAAGGTGAGTCTGAAGGTCTTTCTTTTCTTCCTCCTTTGAGCTTTCTGATCCCATTCTTTGCTTTAATCCCCCATGGGTTCTTGAGAAGTGCTTGTTATGGTAGAGGGAAGGGGCAGAATTTGTGCATGGAAGAATCTGGGTTTTTTCTGAGGTGTCTCCTGAGTTCTGGCTTAGGTGCAGAAGTCCCTGGACTTGGTCATTCTTCAGGAGACTCTTTGGGGCATGAGCAAACAGTGAGGCTGTTGGGCATCTCTAAGAAGCCTCCTGCTGTCTTCTCCTTCCCTTTGCTTTTGTCCATCATGGTAGGCTAACAGACTGCTGTGACATAGCCATTCCTCAACTCTGCTTCTCAATATCCTCTGTGCCAGGTGCATCTCCATCCCCAAGACATGTCCTGCTACACCCCGTGCCGGCCCTGCCAGCCCTGTGGCCCCACCCCGCTGGCCAACAGCTGCAATGAGTGCTGTGTCAGGCAGTGCCAGGACTCCACTGTCGTCATCGAGCCCTCCCCTGTGGTGGTGACCCTGCCCGGCCCCATCCTCAGCTCCTTCCCACAGAACACTGTGGTGGGATCCTCCACCTCGGCTGCTGTTGGCAGCATCCTCAGCTCTCAGGGAGTGCCCATCAGCTCCGGGGGCTTTGGCCTCTCAGGCTTGGGCAGTGGCCTCTGTGGCACAAGGTGCCTCCCCTGCTGAAGCTGCTGGGGAAGGAACCCAGGGATGCACAGGATGGAACTGCCCTGGGGACGCAGCCTCGGCTTGTTGCTTCCCGAGGGGCTGAGCCACCCTGGCAGCCCTTGCAGAAGGGCAGGGCCAGCCTGGGCTCTCGGGAAGCACAGCCCATCCCTGCCTGTGCCCTCTGCCCCTCTCTGCTTTTCCTCCTGTGTCCTTGTGCCCTTGTGCTCCCCTGGGCTGTGAGCCACACTCAGCCAGCCTGGGGAGGAGCTCTGGCTCCACCCCCTCCATGGGCACCTGCTTGAAAAACACACCTTGGAAATCAACAGACTGTTGTTTGCCCCTGGTGCTCTCTGCATTGGCATCTCAGCTTGGATTGACCTAATTTTCCTGTTTTGACTCATTAAAGTTCTTTTGCATCGCAGCCCATGTCTTTCTCTCATTTATTCCCTGGCAGATCCTCTCCCACCACACCCAGAAAGAGAGATGTTGCTCAGGGCTGGTTGTGGGAGGGGCTTGTGGGAGATGGTTTTGCACAGGGTGTTAACAAAGGCTCAATTTAAATACTCTTACTCATGCAATGGTTAACTCTGTTTTTTCATTTTCTCTACTGACCTGGGGCTGGAGAGCATGGCCAGATGCTCTTCAGTGATCATAACAACGAGAAAGATTATTTTTGGTCTCCACTAAAGCATTATCTTCCCTACACTCAGCAAGCCCGGGGCCTTCAGCCTCTCCTCTCCAGCCAAGTGCTCCTGATGCCTTTCTCTGGTCTTAAAATTAAAACCAAAACATGGTTCATGGAGAAAAGGGGATTTTACTCTGGTATTTATTTCAGGATCCTGGGGTACAGCACTTCGTCCAGGTGGAATGCCCCGAAAATGCATGCACTGCACCTTACACCGAAATAGCCTTGCAAAATTAACATATATCAAAGATCTCCCAATGAGAGGCTCGAGTGAACCCCCTCTTCTGACAAAAATACGTTTTGCGAGGATCTTGGTGTCTGGGGCTTCCAGACTGTTTGGTCTTCTGGCCNATGATGGAATTTCCCCAAGCTTGCCCCCCTCTCCCCAAGATGATGGTTTACAGTTCTTGTTCTGGGTGCCCTTGGAGAGCAAGTTACAGAGGTTTGTTATGTCTGTCTTAGCATAGAGAACAGCACTTAACAAGCTACAGAAAACTTCAGAGCTGCACTAGCAGTATAGGATTTCAAAAATATAAAAGTTAAAACCTAAGGCATCAAAACTATATAAAAGAGTGTGTGAGAGGGGTACAAAAGAAAAAGCAAAAAATCATTCTGGCATCACTCTGACCTCCTCACCAGCCCGGCCACCTTACACCAAAGTCACTCCACTTGTTCCTGGTGGTTCTTGTGTTACAGCCTGTGCCCAACACAGGGGATGGCAGCAAGTGTGTGCTGAGCAGAGCAGCATCATTGCTCCCACCCATCTCCTGGTTCCACTGCTGCTGGCACAGCCCAGGATGCTGGTGACAGCCCTCGGTGCCAGGAAGAGCAAGAGACAGAGAGACTTTTTGGTCGAAATAGATTTAAGAAAGAAAGGGACAAAAGAGAAAACCCCAGAAAGGTGACATTTAAGGAAGTTGGAGACAGACATTATATCAAGGCCTGCAATGACTGGACAAGCAGCAAGATATTTAATGTAAAATAGGGCAAATGTGGAAGGCACAAAAGAAAGAAATTTATGATGATGAGTGTGGTGAGGCACTGGAAAATATTACTTACAGAATGATGTGGTACCCCATCCTGGCCCCATTCAAGGTCAGTTTTGAAGGACTTTTGAGTAACCTGATGTAGTGACAGATATCCCTGTCCATGGAAATGTCCAAACATGTCCCTGTCCAAGCAGCCTTGCCAAGGAGGACTTGGGGGTGCCTGTGGGATGACAGGTCTGCCATGCACCAGAACTGGGCTCTGGCAGCCCAGAAAGCCAACTGTGTCCTGGGCTGCATTCAAATCAGGCTGGGCAGCAGGACAAGGGAGGGGATTCTGCCCTGCTCAGCTGAGATCCCACCTGCAGAGCTGCCCCCAGCTCGGGGGTCCCAGCACAGGAGGGACATGGAGCTGTTGGAGTGAGTCCAGAGGAGAGGCCAAGATGATCAGAGGGATGAGGCAGCTCTGCTGTGAGGAAAGGCTGGGAGAGTTGGGATTGGTCAACCTTGAGAAGAAAAGCTTTGGGGGGACCTAATTGTGGCCTTCAAGGACCTGAAGAGAATTTACTGTAAAGATGAAGAGAAACTATTTGCAAGAATAGGTAGTAGCAGGACAAGGGGGAATGACTTCACACTGACAGAGAGTAGGTTTAGATTGTATATCGAGAAGAAATCCTTTATTACAAGGGTGGCGAGGCTCTGGCACAGGTTGTCCAGAGAAGCTGTGGCTGCCCCAGCCCTGGAAGTGTCCAAGGCCAGGTTGGACAGGGCTTGGAGCAACCTGGGATGGTGGAAGGTGCCCGTGTCCATGGCAGAGGGTGGCACTGGATGGGCTTTAAGGTCCTTTCCAACCCAACCCATTCTGGAATTTTATCATTCTTTTCAGAACCATTGAGACAGGGAATGTCAGAACCCAGAGGGTCACTCAGTGCACACTGAGCACAGCCAATGCCAGCCTGTGTTGGCAGCCAGCGCAAAACCAGCCCCAAACAACCGCCTCCCAGAAACAACCTCTCTGCCCTGGGAGAGGATCTGCAGGGCAAAGGATGACACAAAGGCGTGGGCTGGGATGCAGCAGAATTTAATGAGTCAAAAGAGGGAAAAGAGAGGGATGCAGGTGGAGGCCACAGTGCAGGGAGAAGCTTCAGCAGGGAAAGCACCTCGTGCCACAGAGGCCACTGCCCAAGCCCGAGAGGCCAAAGCCCCCAGAGCTGATGGGCACTCCCTCAGAGCTGAGGATGCTGCCAACGGCAGCGGAGGTGGAGGATCCCACCACAGTGTTCTGTGGGAAGGAGCTGAGGATGGGACCAGGCAGGGTCACCACCACGGGCGAGGGCTGGATGGCCACAGTGGAGCTCTGGCACTGCTGGACACAGGGCTCATTGCAGCTGTTGGCCAGCGGGGTGGGGCCGCAGGGCTGGCAGGGCCGGCACGGGGTGTAGCAGGACATGTCTTGGGGCTGCAGGTTCACCTGGCAGAGAGAGAAGAGAGAATCAAGCATGAGGAGTGTTTGAAGAGCAACCTGTCACCCCAAAACAGGGAGATCCTTTCTTTCAGCCCCAGTGAGCCCCAGCAAGAATGATCAAGGCCATGGAGGACCCCACCTAGCCCATAGCTCAGGAGACACCTTATCCTTTTTCCATCCTTTCTCCATGAGATACCTTCCCTCTCCCACGGTAAGCAGCCTTAAGACCCAGTACTGGGTCTTGGGAATGTGAGAAGACATCTCAAAAGAGGTCAATGTGGAAAGAGTAGAAGGGCAAGGAGAATGAGAAGGAGGACATGAAATGGCTCCAAGCTCACCTTGTTCTTAGTGAGATGGAGAAGAGAGGAGTGAATGAGAGAGTGGTGAGAAGTGCCCATTTTTATACTGCTCTAACACTGCCCCAGGCCCACAGTCACTGCATGAGGACAGCAATTTTCCAACAGACTCATCTCTAAAGCAAAATATTTGACCTAATGCCCCAGGTTGTGTTTTAGTTTCCATCAACACTGCCATTTCATTTCCTCATTTCTGACTCACCCTCTGGGTCACAGAGGCACCTTTCAAGTACCTGTATGAGGAGCCTGAGGATTTCCTGCTCAGGTACTCATTAGTACAGGCAGAAGATGTGCTCCTCTCGCTGGAGGGGTCTGTGCAGCCTGAGGTCTGGGGAAATCTGGTGGGTTTGTTTTCGGCTCCCTGTGCAGGATGCTGTGCACGTCTTCCCACCAAGGCAGCTCTTGGGTACCTAAAGGCCCTTGGTGCCAGGCTATGGAGCCCATCCGTCTCCCTCCCTGCTGCTTCCCTGCTCGTGCCAGGAGTCACCTGCCTCTATAGACAGATGGGCTGCACTGCTGTTTTCAGACGCCTTCACTCAAGGAAATCTCATTCTGGGGAAACAATTGCCAATTTCTTTCTGAAAGTCACCTTTTCTTGTGACAGTCTCTGGGGTCTTCAAGCTAAATGATCATTAGGCTTGCGGAAGAATGTTGTTCTCTCAAATTCCTTGATTTCTTAATAAACCTTGGACCTCTACTCTCCTGATAGCCCCATAAGCTTTAGCAGCAGCTTTGGGCAGCATAAGAGTCACTTTTTGCAAACACAATCAGAGTCCTGCAAGCCCCCTGGGCTGAGGGAGTGCTGACAACCAGGTCACGGAGAGGGCAGTGGCCATGGGGCTGCCTGGAGCTGCTCTCCAGTGCTCAGAGATGGTTTTACTGGGACATGGTGGAGCTGCCCCGGCCACAGGGGAATTCAGTTCTGTGTTGGACATGGGCCAACAGGATACCAAATGGTTGACAATTGGCCAGTCCAAAATTAGAGTGTTACTTGCCAGCGAGAGTCTACCCCTGGAAATTTGCTTACTGAAGGCATTCCCTTGCCCTCCTGGGATGCGTCCCAGCTGCCTCCATGTCTGCAGGGCAGGGAAGTGCATCACTTGTTGGTGTAGTCTGAGAGCGGGTTTGTACCCAGGGCCCTTCTGAGCACACCCTCTCCCTGAGCATCCCCAGGCACGTGGCACTGCAGAGTTTGAAGGCTGTAAGATCACAGCAGAGTTCTGTGCCCAATAATTCAAGAGTTCTTCCTTTTGCAGTGCAAGATTTTTTGTCACCTTCTTGAAGGAAGGAAGACTTTTGTGGGCCAAGTCCTCCAGCTCGTTTCCAGTGCTCACGTGCTTTTTGTGACAGCTGTGATTTCAAAGGGAGTTGAAAGTGACCTTTACCTGACACCAGCCATCCCTCCAGGGTGTACAGCATCAAGTCACACACACTTCTATCAGGCCAAACTGTTTAAACGTTCCCACACTTACCCTGTTGAACTGTGGGGAAGTCTTCCCATATCCCAGCAACCCAAGGAGCATCAGGAACTGATTCCTGACAGCAACTTCTGCCAGTAAAGAACGATTCCAAAAACCCCTGGAGTACCTCTGCCAGGCATGTGCCCCTTGCCCTCAGTGGAGCTGCCCTGTTGAATACCGGGGCTACATTCGGCCAATTCTCCCTTTTCCTGGAAGACCTTCTTGTTGCCCTCCATGTGCTTTGCCTGATTCAGCTCCAGGTGGGCTTTGGCTTTCCTACCACCACCCTGGATACTCCAACAGCCTGGCAAACATACCCCCCAGAGCAAAGGGCAGAAAGAGGAAGAGAGATGAAACATTGGCACAGCCAGGGTGCCTAGAGATGCTGCAGCTCATGACCCTTGGAGAGAGAAGGAAGAGAGAGAAGCAAGTGACATGTCCCTAAGCAGAGGGAACTGTTGGGGACTGTGGTGACATGTGTTGCAGGGGGCAGAATGGGGCACTTCTTACATTCTTGCAGTTGCAAACGCACTTCACTGCCCCAAGCTGACATCTCCTTCTGGCATGGGACCCTTCCAGCACCTCTGGCCCAACAGACGAGATTCTGGCCAGGATATTCTTCAGGTTCTTATTGTGGCACATGAAAGGATCCTGCAGAGCAGGGCAAGAATGTCAGAAATGAGGAAATTAAATGGCAGCATAAGTGGAAACATAACCTGAATCTGTGCCAATGCATAGGATATTTTGTTTTTCAGGTGAGTCTATTGGAAAATTACTGCCCTTGTGCAGGGCTGTGGGCCTGGGGCAATGCAAGAGCTGTATAAAAGCAGGCTCTTCTCCCCACTCTCACATTCACTCCACTCTCCTCCATCTCCTTGGAACAAGGTGAGTTTGAAGCTCATTCTTCATTTTCTCCTTCTCCTCCTCCTCTGGGATTTCTCAGCACATAGCTGTGACTTTGTCCCATGCGGGATCTTGGGGATGCTTTCTGTGAGAGGAGGAAAGGAGTGGGAGGTGTGTGACTGCTGGGTCTTGGCAGAAGTATTGCCCCAGCTTTGGGCTGGCTGGGGATGTCCCTGGGCTTGAGTGCTTAGTGGGGTTTGTGTGAGGGGAAGAGCCCATGTGCCTGCACAAACAGCCTCCAACTCTTATTCCTAGCTTGTGCCCTTGCTCCCTCATGGTGTGGTGACAGTCGGATCCTCACCCACTCCTCGTGGTTTACTTCCCTCTTCCCTCTGTGCCAGGTGCAGCTGCAGCCCCAAGACATGTCCTGCTACACCCCATGCCGGCCCTGCCAGCCCTGCGGCCCCACCCCGCTGGCCAACAGCTGCAATGAGCCCTGTGTCC
>VZRF01002887.1:680426-854927 GCA_013396875.1 Vireo altiloquus | reverse complement strand
GCAGCGAGAGTCCCTCCCACTGACACACAGCCCTCCCAAAACTTCTGCACCGTGGGTCTCTCTTCCACAGGGTGCAGTCCTCCAAGGACAGGCTGCTCCAGCCTAGCAGCAGGGCCCTCCCTCCCCACCAGGTCTCCCACTGGATCACAGCCTCCTCCAGGCATCCACCTGCTCCAGCACAGGCACCTCCCCNTGGGTGGATCTCTGCATCCCCCTTGGACCCCTATAGGCTGTGGATGGATCTCTGCATCCCCTGTGGATCCCCATGGGCTGCGGGTGGATCTCTGCATCCCCCTTGGATCCCCATGGGCTGCAGGGGCACAGCTCCTTCACCATGGTCTGCATCATGGCCTGCAGAGGAACCTCGGCTCCAGCACTTGGAGCTCCTCCTCCCCCTCCTTCTCCACTGACCTTGGTGTCCCCAGGTTGATTCCCTCACATGTTCTCACCTCCTCCTCCTCTTCTCTGACTAGAATCCATATTATTGTGACTTTATTTTGATTTTCTTCTTAAATATGTCATCATAGAGGTGTTACCAACCTCTCTCATTGGCCAGGTTTGGCCAGCAGCATGTCCATCTGCAGAGCCATCAGGGATTGGCTTTGCTGGACATGGTGGAAACTTCCAGCAGCTTCCTCACAGGAGCCACCTCTGTGGCCCCCCTGCTACCAAAAACCAGGCCGAGAAAAACCAACAAAACACCTTGACTGCAAATTAATATTTATTGCTATGGGATTGTCATTAGTGTCTTATTGTAAGTTGAATTGAATCTTGGAGGTTTTTGCAGGGGTGCTTTTATTGTTTAAATCAAAACTGTCATTGGCATCTGCAAAGGTTTTGAACTACACTAACCTAGTGAATTCAAAGCTTTGAACTAGTACAAGTCTGAAGCAATCATGAGCAAAGAATGTTTATCTAGGAAAAACATAGAGAACAGAAAGACTGGGATATATTAAGATTAGTATACCTATAAAGGTAATCAAAACAGCAACAGCAGAACATCTTTTAAAAAATTGTAGCTAATTTTAAACATCATTTAGCAGCATCATCACTGGCATGGCTGGGTAAGAAAAAAGTATAAGTCAGACCTGCCTGGAGGATTTCAAACAACATGATTCTTCCCTTATATTTGCAGGCCATTAAAAACATCAATGCAAATTTGAATAGCTCCTACTATCCCAGCCCTTACCCAGTCAATTGTGTGTGTCATGGCAAGGAAAGGAGACAAAAAAATTTAGCTCATTTTTTTTAAGAAAAGAGGCTCACATGATCACATTAATTTTTTTTTTCATTGCTATGTCCTTCTCTAGTCACATTCCAATGTGTTGTTTAAATGTGGCAAAGGGCGTTTAAAATAACTAAATTCATGTACATTTTTGACTTTTAAGTGCGCAGAGGAAAGGAAGTTTCACATCTTCACAAAACACAGGAAGATGCACACAGGGGAAAACGCTACCAAATACAAATTATGGGCTGCTTCAGACACAACTCACAAACAGCAAATTCAATGGCAAACAAGCTTCATTAGCTCCGATTCCCCCAGAACTGCTTCTTTATTGCTTCTCTTTGTAATAGGTATTTATTTTTACAGATACTAAGGTGTGCTGGATTTCACAAGACTGACTGAAGCCTGTTGCAGACAGTGTGAGTGTGTCCTTTGGCTCCAAAGGTTTTTGGACAAAGCCCTAACACAGCAGGAGATGACAGATTCCAGGAGCCAGAAATGTATCTTTGTGATATATGCAGTTTGTTTCTGCTACTGCTCTCTTATTGTTAACTTTGCAGAAGATTTATATACCACACTGGCAGTCAATAGAAATGGCAATCAAAAGGTAATGATGTATTTCCCAGGAGCTGGAATGTGGGGCTTTCACACTGTCTACCTTCAGGGTTTCTAACTTAACAGTTCAGTCTTGCTGAGTTTTATATTCCCCCATTGTTAAAGATCATTGTTGCCCTCTCCAGAGAGAATACTAATACAAATCTCTCTACAAACTAACCCTTCAAGTGGATTTCTTCCTCTTCATAGGCCACATGAAAGTTAGATGGCATTTAAAAATAGTGTGAACTTTGCCTTGGAGAAGTTGGCATAGCTCCTGAAGATGATGTGAAAGAACAGCCTCCATAACTCACCTTTGTGTGGCCTCCCTTAGTAAGCTTTTAGGACTCAGGCAAGTTGGTTTTTGATACTCCCCTTTTTTATGTGCTTGCCACTGGGTATTTAGCATGGACACAAATATTACAACCGTCCATAAATCCACTCCTCTGCTTCCTACAGCCAGCTCTAAGTTTTAGCTCACTGAGCTCCTGGCATAGAGTATTCCACAGCCAAACTAAGTGCTTTTACTACTTTTCTCCTAACAGTGGGCAATCCATATATTTGCTGACATTCAAACAGCCCTCTAACATTTTGACAAGTCCCATGTTAGCATATATCTTCATGATATCCATCAGAAAGACATGGCCATCATTTACAAGAAATGAAGTAACCCAAATTCCTGATCACCAGTTCTCACAGTACCCTATCATCAGCGCTGCCATGATTCCTTATGTCTGTTATACAGAGTAAAACAGAGATGAAGGGCTGCTAAGTTTTGTTTCCACCATTTAAATCCAAGGCAGACAACAGAAGTTCATCACTACTTTTTCTGCTCATACCTATTGCTGACCTTCCACTGTGGAAGAGGCCATCCAGGTTTCTGTCCACTAAAGGCCTGTAAGACTGAAACTACTCAGCCTCCTTGAGATCAGGACACTTTTCTACTACTGAAAAGCTTAAACCTGCCTTCTTATAATTCAGAATTCTTACCATTTCTCATAAGTATGTGGGAACAAAACTATCATCAGAAATCAAAGGACAACACCTACTGAAGTCACGAATAGCTGTACAGGTGCAAAACCCCTCAAAAGAAATTCTCTAAGTGTTCTTATTCTCCTAGGTAAGAGAAGCTAAAATATTATACTGCTTGCACACTGGATTTGCTACTTTTTTATATCCCTGCCGGTGAGTTTAGGACTGGGCCAGTAATGGTGGAACTGAGAAGACGTAATCAAATGCCTGTTACTTATGTCAGTGATTCTAGCTGAGGCTAGTCCTGCAGAAAAATAAAACTCCACTTGTACAGGACTGACATATTTTGCCCTCAGGTATATAGCCATAGGCTATACTTCCGCTTGCCTGTGTGGATAAATTATAAAAAAGGCAGGAAATAGTCTGGAGAGGTTACCTAGTCTAGCCCCAAGTTCCATCAGAACTATTTACACCTGTATTACCTGTTCTTATGACTTCTGTTGATGAAAACTCCTCAAATTCCCTACATAATATATTCTCTGTGCCTCTTTTACTAGCTCTTACCTAAAAAATTCATGGCATAAGTCTTAACAGTTTTATATAAAGGAACAAAGACTTCTCACATGACCAGGGTCATATGTCAAATAAAATAAGAATTCAGTGATCTACCAATTTGACCTGTGGGTAACCATCAAGGTTCTGAGTAATCTGTACTCTGACCAAAGCCAGAGGCTGTTAGGAGTCTTATACTTTGCAAAACTTGTTTTCCAGAGAAATAAAATAAAACCATTTGGCTTGGCTCAGCCAAGGACTGTGTTTACACTGCCTGTAAATAGGTAGCAAGGAAGCAGAATCCTGACAGATTACTTTTTGCAGCACCTGCAAAAATCACAGAATCACAGAGAACTGAGGTAAGATCACACCTCTGAAGGTCATCTTGTCCAACACCCCCTGGCTAGAGTAAGGTCAAACAGAGAAAGTTGCTCATGTCTATTTGGGTTTTGAATATCGCCAGGGTAGGGAACTCCACAATACCTGCAGGCCATCTGTTCCAGTCTTCAATCACGTTTACAGTAAAAATGGGGTTTTTTCTTATTTTGGCAACATCTTAGAAATAGGATGAGCAACTGATCTGAATTATTAAAGGGATTGGTTATAAAAATGTCTATAAAAATAAGCTAAAATAAAGGAGTATTTCTGCCAGTATATTAGTGGGATAAATCACAGCTAAAAACCAAGTAAGAGCTGCAGGGTGTCAGTAAACTGAGATTTATGTACTATCAGAAGCAAACAGCCTGGATATCTATGGCAAAAATAATGCTCTAATACACATGCTGACCCCAGAGAAGTCTCTTCCTGCTATGCTCAAAACCTTGTTCATGGGCAAAGAGAAACACACCTAAAGGCAAAATTTTATTTTTATTATAAATAAAGTGTTAACAACCTGATTCGAGAATCAATATTAGTCTGGATATAATTTACACAGAAAAATAAAGAATACATAGTAATCCAGTTAGAAACCTCAGTAATGGCAACATTACGATTTAAACTGTAACAAATACTCTTAGAGTTTTTTTTTCCCCTGAAGATAAAAAGCTGCCTCTTCTCCCAGGAAACGAGTGATGGAACAAGAGGACATAGCCTGAAATTGCACCAGGGAAGGTTCAGTTCGGACATCAGGAAGAATTTCTTCATGAAAGAGTTGTCAAGCACTGGAATGGACTGCCCAGGCAGGTGGTGGAGTCACGAAGTTCAAGAAATGACTGGATGTAGCACTTGGTGCCAGGTTCTCTTTGATAAGGTGGTGATCAGTCAAAGGTTGTACTTGATAATCTCAGAGGTCTTTTCCCATCTAAATGATTCTGTTCTTCTGTGATTCTTTAATTTACATAATTTTGCACTTTTGCATGTTAGATACTATTTCTTTGTACTTTTCCTTATCCCTAAAGTCTGGTTTTTTTTTCAGCTGTAGGTCTGAGTTTCATTGACTACCATTACTGAGTTTTTTATAGTGTCAGCCTGCACCCACCTCTCATAATCCCATGCCTGTACTTCTCTGCACCACATACATTGTCTCCACTTCTCAAGGCTTGTGTTTCTCTACAAAACATCATTGTGTTAAGGTCATAAGTATTTCACTTTACATGACATATTTATTTACATTTTGTTCCTGCTATCTACCTAAAAGTCAGGGGATATCATACAAAGATAAGGAAGTGATGCAATTTAGCCATTTACACCTGGTCAATAAAAGGAATTGATGTCAAGGCTAAATGAAGTCAAAGAAAGATGCAGGCAGGTCAAACAAAGTTCACACAGAGGAAGCCTGACAAGCCTCCCTCCAAGAATTGAAAACTCTGTGGAAACCCTGTGTCTGTGGGGAGCAATGATGCTTTACAGAGTTACACTCTTGGGAGGGGATGGCTGTGCTTCTGAGGTGAAAGCACATCAGGTTCAGAGCTGTAGGACATCTCTTTGGACTTCATGGTAAGGCACGTTATCCTTATCTACAGCTTTATCTTGCCCAAGGTGCTAGTAAAGGAGGCTTCTGACATTTCAGCTCTATACATTTAAATATCATACTTATTCACACATACTTATACACAGGTTTGAAACACAATCCCAAAACACCATCCATTCACACCTGTAGATTACTCTACAGGGACATGCATTTTGAGAAACAACACACTGAATCTACCTGGTCTGTCTGGGCTAAATCTCTCTTGATCCAGATGTCTTTGCCATGGAAAAATGAGAGGTAAAACCTGCATTTTGGGGTGCTTTTCCATTAAGATTGGATGGCATTTCAATAGATATGACAAGAAGATCAAAATAGCCTCCTGTGACAGTGCAAAATTTAATTGTGTGGTTATATCAGAGTGCATAATAGCAAGAGTACTGGTCTGCATGAGGACACACAGCTCCACAAAGCTCAGAACAATTATAGCCCTTGACTTAATTCCACCTTCCTGGAGAAGTGCTAGCAGCATGCTCTGCGATTAACTCATAAAAAGCAATATAAAATGCCTTAACATGACCACAGATAGATTTTTTTCCTTTGGCTCCTAACTGGAAGAAACTCAACTCTTAGGATGAAAGATGATCTGTAAAAGTTACCCCTCAAAAAAAAAAAAAAACCAAAAAAAACACCAAAACCAAGCAACAAGCCACCAAAAAACCCCAGAAACAGGTAATAAATTTTTTTTATTTACAAATTCCTATTCCCTGTGAATATTGCTTAAAGAATAGAAAAGATATATTTCTTCAGAAGGAGAATAGATAGTTTCAGAATATTGGTGTGTATACTAGGCTCTCTAATTAGTTAGCATTCTGATTACAGAAATGTTTTTATAGCACTATAAGAGAAAAGTTTCCCCATAATAACACGTCAAAATAATAAAATATGACCAAAACATTTGCAAAGGCATGATTTTCCGTCTGAAAATGCTGACTCAATGCAATAAAATCATTTAAAAATCATACAGTAATTTTCCTAATTTTCACACTTTGATAAAATTAAAAAGTTTTGAGTTGCATGATTCTGACATTGAAGATTTATTACAGAACATATTATGGAAGTTAAAACAATGTAGATGAGTATAAATGAAATATCTTTTGAAGTGATCTGTAAGAAAAAAACAAAACCAAAACATCAGCTCTTAATTTGAGAAGAAATAAAATTGTAAAAATCACATAAATTACTGTGGGACAGAATTTTTATTTTCAAGCTCATACTAAGTGTTCTATTAGTTTGCCACATAATGTTTGAATCTTGGACAGTCAGAATAGGTAAAGTCAATCCAAATGTTTTCATAATAGTATTAATATTGGTCTCAAAGTATATCACTTTCCCTGGATACCTAATTTCCTTGGAAGAATAATTATTCTTTCATAGAGATGAAACTCCTTCTCCAGTTACTAACTGCAACCTCCAAAGACATTTCAATTTTTCTCAACCAACATTAATTAAAAAAAACAGATTGGTAGTGATTTTTGGAGACTGACTGAAACCAACAACAATAATAAGAGATATGAAACTTTTTGGTTTATATATGACAAAAAATTCTCCATTAGAGCTGTTCATTTTCCCGGCTTGGTCCCTAATGAACTTCTAACCTGCCAGAGGAATCTATGGAATAGGAAAATTAATCTAGCTTTTTCATACCTATTTTAAAATAAAATAGTATTTATTAAAAGTTTTTTATTTAAAAAGGTTGGTCTTCTAACAAGAAAACCTATTTCTGTTACCGAGTACTGAGACAAAGATGATTATCCTGTGCACGTTGTGACCACACTGTCAGGTTTTTATAAGGTATCCTGTGGTGACAATTGGAAATGGTACTGCTTATGTACTAAGAATGGGATTTTCAAAGGTAACTCGCTTGCCTAAATGGTGCCTTAAATGGATATCTACAAACAAAGACTAGACAGGAAGAAAGGAATAAAGAAGGTATTTATTTGAAAGGCTTTCAGAGGTACACTCTGGGCTCCAGAGGCTCCTGCCTCAGTGGATCCAAAAATGGACGACTGGTCACGAGTTCTTCACTTTTACATCAGCATAAATTCACCAACCAGAACCCAGCCAATGATGGAATTTCCCCAAGCTTGCCCCTCCTCCCCAAGATGAAGTTTTTCACTTTTGGGCCTAGAACAGTCTGGGTGTCCTTGGAGAGGCTTTGTTATGTCTATCTCAGCATTGAGAGCAGCACTTAACAAGTTACAGGGAACTTCAGAGATACACTGGGCTGTACAGGATTTGAAAAATATAAAAGTTAAAACCTAAGGCATCATAAATCCCACTGAAATCAAAAGGGCCTATAGATTCTGGGTATGTATTTTTCAAGCACTTCTCTGCACTATAGGGAGGCATTCAGCCCATCTGACCTCACCCACTCTGAGAAGTGATGACCCCTCCTGTATTCAGGGTAGCCAGCGGATCAGTAGGCCTCCCAACTCAGGGGTTTAAGAGTCATTGATGTGAGAGCTTAGACACCTCGCAGTTTTATGGGAAATTGGCTTAGAGCTGATTATCCACTATGAAAAATCTGTAAGCGAGCCTAAGCTGTAAGCAAGTAAAAGTACATTTTGATTGGTTGTTTTAAAATTATGCCCTAGGTTTTAACTTTTATATTTTTCAAATCATGAACTTTATTAAATTAGAAATTATTATAACTGCTATTGGCATTATGATATTTGAATATGGTCTAACAGCACTTTTTAATAAAAATATAAAATTTAATAAAAGCACCTTTAAAAAAGGTGTTTTTCATAGACACTGAAGCAGATGATATGCATCTCTCTACCTTTCATTTTCTTGCCAAGTACCTACATGGTACAAGGAGACATGTACACATTTGATCCAATAATTGAGGTCCAAGGCCATTGTCAATAGCAAAATAAAGGCTCAAAATTACATCTTTGATGATCATATTTTTCTGCTTATATTGCAATGGAAGATGTATTGAGAATAAGCCACATGGAATAAAAGCAAAATGCATAACAAAAACTACAACTTAACTGCTATAAATGGTGGAATAACTGACATAGCTAAAAATATTATTATGGAAAATTACATCTCGAGAGGAATAAACCCTGAAAATATGAAGAGTTTTTCTTTATAAAAGATATAGATACTTGTTCTGTGTTCAACAGATAAAGAGAATAGACTGTATGAAAGGATCTGAATAATGATGAGAAGAGAAATTTAATCATTTGAATGTACCCCACAGTTTGTCTTTCAATATACTTTAAACTACAAGCCAGAAAGCTCAAGAAAGGTTTACTCAGAGCAAACAGGACAATTATCAGAAGCTGGCAGTAATAGAGATGCCAGCCAATACAGCAGAACATAGACTATCTAGTTCTTGAAATAAACTGGAAATGGGAAGTCAAGGGAATAGTCTTCTACAGTGTATTGCAAAACCAGGGAATTGATGATGTGAAAGTTGGAGGAAAGGTGGAATTGACAATTGAAAGGCATTCTTGTCTCAGGAAACAAAATAAGGGGAATTAAGACCTCAAAAAATTAGCAAACTCAAATAGTTCAAACTGTGGAAGATAAGTCATAGTGGACAGCTGTAGAACTAAAGCCACAGACATTTCAGCTAGGTGTGATTGAGGGCTGATGGTGTCCCGGGAGGCATCAGGCACAGCATTGCCAGCTGGGAAAGGGGAGGGGATTGTCCTGCTCTGCTCTGCACTGGGACAGCCTCACCTCCAGTGCTGGGGGCAGCTCTGGGGGCCACAATAGAAGACATTAGAGAACATCCAAAGGAGGGCAATGAGGATGGTGAGGGGCCTTGAGGAGAAGCCACATGAGGAGTGACTGAGGGCCCTTGGTCTGTTCAGCCTGGAGAAGAGGAGGCTGAGAGGAGACCTCATTGCAGTCTGCAATTTCCTTGTGAAAGGAAGAGCACGGGCAGGCACTGATCTCTGTGGTGCCCAGGGACAGGACCCAAGGGAATGGCCTGGAGTTGTGTCAGGGGAGGTTTAGGCTGGATATCAGGGAAAGGTTCTTCACCCAGAGGGTGGTTGGGCACTGGAACAGCTCCCCAGGGAAGTGCTCACAGCACCAAGCCTGACAGAGTTCAATGGGTGTTTGGACAATGCTCTCAGGCACATGGTGTGACTCTTCGGGATGTCCTGTGCAGGGCCAGGAGTTGGATTTCGATGCACTTTTTGGGTGCCTTTCAACTCAGAATATTCTATGATTCTGAAATCTTTGACTATAAGGTTATGTAAACACGAGGACAGATCACCTAGGGAGATTTTAGTCTCTCTGTTACTGGAGATTTTCAAAAGCAGCTCAGAGAATCATCTGTCAGGAAAGACAGAGATACGGCTGATCCTTCCTCTGGAGTAGCCATGCCAGCCTTCCTAAATTCTCTCCCTTTGATTTCTTTGATTTTTATGATCTGTGTTAATTAGCTTCCCAAATCCTTCTTTGCCCTCTTTTTTCTCTGTCCTCCTTAGGGAATATATGTCACATGAAATAAAAATGTATTCCTTTACTGGAGCCTCTTTTGCTCTAAATCCAGCAGTTACAAAATCAATACCAGTTATACAGAAATGAAACCTTTCAGCCTTCCTTTCTCCAATCAAGTCTGTTTAAAGAAAAAGGAGGGCTATTACACTACATATAAAATATTGATCTAAAGGATACTAAAAGCGCATAATGCATGAGAAAAGCTGAGATTTCTGTTTTGAAAAAGTCTAGCAAGACTGTTTTTTATTTTGTTATATAACAGTCTTGTTTATTGTCATTTTATTTTACACTTGGAATATGGATGAGCAACCCTCAAATAGTTCCCCATAAAGCAATATGGGAAATATTTAAAATGCAGAGTGAGCTTTCTAGGCCATGACTCTTTGCAAACCCCTAGCTCTCAGTCCTCAACCTATTTCCCCCAGTTTCAGCAGCTCTCACTAGAAATGGCATTTAGGTCACGGGTGCCATTCCAGTCAGGAGGTGATTTTATTTGTTTGGGAGGAAAGGCTGATAAGGAGAACTGTCAAATGCATCCTGGCAAGCCTAGCAGCACTGGTGGCAGGTAGTGTCACCTATCAGGAACCAAGGAATTCATTGGGGCAATTCCCTCCCACAAAACTCTGTGTTTTCAAATGTATTATTGTACATAAATGTCTTCAATTAGCTAAAACAAGGTCTCAAATATGTTTTATTTAGTGCTAGCTCACAAAATACTCAAAACTTAGTCAATGACTGTTCAGACATATTAATTTTATGTGCTTGGCTCTAGAGCAGCATTCAATATTACACCAAAACTTGGGGTTTTTCTACTTTCTAATGTTAGAATAATTATTGGAGAGATTCCAAATACCCAGAAAAACTGCCCTACTCAATAAACTACATAGGCATATTCGGTATTGTTTGCTTCAAGGCAATGAGTCTTGAATTTTTCTCTGAAAAGCAATGAGAAGAGGGATTGAACCCTCCTCCTGATTTCTCTCCAATTTCTACATGCATGGATGGCAACATAGCAGTAGTTTTTGGGATTGAATTCTATTTCAAACCTACGTCAAGACTGAGCACAGATCCTTGACCTGCAACCAGGACAGGACAGATAACAGCTGACACACAATCTTGACTTTTCTGGCTTCTGGTCCATTGAAATCTTTATCCACAGGAGTCAATTTATGCTTTTGAGAGCTGAAACAACTGTTGTAGATGTCACATATTTGGAAAAAGTCTGCACTGTTTTGTGGGCACAGATGGGACCAGTTCTCTTCAACATCTTCATTAATGACTAGGATGCTGGATTTGAATGGATACTTAGCAAGTTTTCAGATGACACAAAAGGAGGAGCTGTTGGCTCCCTTGAAGGCAGAAAGGCCCTGCAGAGGGACCTTGATAAATTAGATGACTGGGTATGTTTAACAAGGGGAAATTCCCAATTCTGTACCTGGGATGGGGCAATGGTAGATGGATATACAAACTGGGGAGCAAGAGGTTGGAAAGCAGTGCCGCAGAAAGGGACCTGGGAGTCCTGCTCAGTGACAAGCTGAATACAAGTCAGCAGTGCCCTGGCAGCCAGGAGGGCCAAGCGTGTCCTGGGGGGCTTCAGGCTAGTGTTGGCCAGCCGGGCAAGAGGAGGGGATTGTCCTGCTCTGCTCTGCACTGGAGCGGCCTCACCTTGAGCCCTGTGTGCAGTCTTCGGTGCCACAGTAGAAAAAAGGCACTAAACTATTAGAGAGTGTGCAAAGGAGGGCAATGAGGATGGTGAGGGGCCTTGAGGAGAAGCCGCATGAGGAGNCAGAAAGGCCCTGCAGAGGGACCTTGATAAATTAGATGACTGGGTATGTTTAACAAGGGGAAATTCCCAATTCTGTACCTGGGATGGGGCAATGGTAGATGGATATACAAACTGGGGAGCAAGAGGTTGGAAAGCAGTGCCGCAGAAAGGGACCTGGGAGTCCTGCTCAGTGACAAGCTGAATACAAGTCAGCAGTGCCCTGGCAGCCAGGAGGGCCAAGCGTGTCCTGGGGGGCTTCAGGCTAGTGTTGGCCAGCCGGGCAAGAGGAGGGGATTGTCCTGCTCTGCTCTGCACTGGAGCGGCCTCACCTTGAGCCCTGTGTGCAGTCTTCGGTGCCACAGTAGAAAAAAGGCACTAAACTATTAGAGAGTGTGCAAAGGAGGGCAATGAGGATGGTGAGGGGCCTTGAGGAGAAGCCGCATGAGGAGTGACTGAGGTCACTTGGTCTGTTCAGCTGGAGGAGGCTGAGGGGAAACCTCATTGCAGTCTGAAACTTCCTCATGAGGGGAAGAGGAGGGGCAGGCACTGATCTCTTCTCTCTGGTGACCAGGGACAGGACCTGAGGGAATGGCCTGAAACTGTGTCAGGGGAGGTTTAGGCTGGATATCAGGGGAAGGTTCTTCACCCAGAGGGTGGTTGGGCACTGGAACAGCTCCCCAGGGAAGTGCTCACAGTACCAAACCTGGCAGAGTTCAGGGAACGTTTGGACAATGCTCTCAGGCACATGGTGTGACTCTTGCAGATCATCCTGTGCAGGGCCAGGAGCTGGATTTCAATGTACCTCGTGGGTCCGCTCCAGCTCAGAATATTCTGTGCTTCTATGAATTCAGTCGTTTTGCTATTGGCTTTAATGGAGTGATTAAACCTTCAGCTTACTTTTAGAGGAGTGACTTAATTTCTTCCTCTCTAATAAGAGGACTGCTACTTAAAAATCTCCGTGCTAAACAGAGATCTTTGTAGATCATAGTAAAATTTTAGTTTCTAATCCTACAAAGACAATCCCACAAAAATATGCTTAACTGTTAGAATGGGAAGCATTACAGAGGCGCTGCTCAGTTTGGACTGTTTTTCAGTCTCTTCCATGCTGCTAATTGCAATAATCTGGTGTTTTGAAAACTTCATTATTCAGTTTGCTCTTTTTTAATTATGAACAGAATTTGTGAACTTTATAGCTGTCTTATCAGGGTAACTATATTTCATTTCAGGATAAACTTGTACTGAGATCTTGGCCTGCAAACTATCATATAAGAAAGGGTTATCAGAGTTGTAAATATTAAAGCACATGGCCAGACTTTTAGACATGATTTGCATTAGGATTGGAAACATGAGGCCACAAGAAATTCTCTTCATCTGAAAAATACATTAAAAACTTAAGGTCTTTGATTGCCCTTCCTTGCACATGGATTTGCATCTCTATATGGAGACAGTCAGATATAGTGCTTATGCATGTTCACAATCTTGAAGATTTTTTTTAAGACTTACAGAGATGTGTGTCTGAACACTGGTGAGCAGCGTTGTCTTGGAAAATCAGCTTAATTTTCTCCTTCATCTGTTTTCCTTTTCTCATTTTCGCTTCAGGGATCCATCCCTCATCTTATTATAACTCTGTGGCAATTTATTGCAAAGTTTTGGTAGATTTCTTTAGTAGAATTCAGTTACTGCAAGTTGTCAACTGATATTTTTACACCTACATCGTGACAAAGACTTTTACAAAACCATCTAAATGACCGTTTCTTTTAAACTAACCTGGAAAAAAATATACTGCAAATACCAGACTTTAGTTGTAGTTGAGGAAATTGTTTGACAGAGACAGAATGATTCCATTGTTTAGTGACTAAGTCCTCACCTGAGAGGAAAATCACCTCCTTCTTGTAAAAGTAATTTAATAGAAGTGACTGGCAGACAGCCTTCTGCCCCCTCCACTCTCTGTGGTGTATGCTGTCCCAGCTTACTGAGAACTTGTGGAGCACATCTTGCTCTTAAAGATTAACACATCTTTAAATATTTCATGCACAGCTTCCATGGGAAAGACTGAAAGCTATTCCATCAATTCGCTGAAAAGCTGAGCGTCAAGGCAGTCCCCAAGGAGGTAAAAGTTTGGACATCTCCAAGCAAATTCAGAAATGGAATCTGTGTCTGCCACATCCAGTAGAAAAACCCCAAGCTGCCAAGAATCAGATAAAAAAGGGGCTGCACATCTGCTGCTACTTTTATTTAGGACCAAACCCAGCAATTATGGTTTGTAAATTCCTTACTGATGCCTCCTGCAGACAGCCTGGAGGAATACTGCACTGCTGCGCTGAACACAAGTTGTATAAATCACATCACAGTGGATTAAAACACCTACAGTTTTTAAAAATATCCAGGCACATAAAGGTGAAGATAGGCATGTCTGTGGGATCTTCGCAGGTCCCTAAATGTCTAAATATGATTTGGAGATTGCATAATTAAGAGTTTTGCACTTAGTGTATTTGAAAATCTCACTGGGCTTTACGAATTTTACCCAAAAGGTCTGGCTTCAGACTGACCTTTCAGCAGGCAAGGTTCCTTCTTCCCCTCTTCACTCTCGTTTTATACAGTCCTTAGCAGTGTTGTATGCTTCGTTTGTGCTGGAGCACAGCAGAGAAGAGTCACGGCCAAGGAATGTCTCTTTGGATGCACATTCTGCTTTCAGTTTGGGATGAGTGCCAACAGCGCTGGTGTCACTGAGATCTCTCAAACCTCACTCTGTGCACAATTGCTGCTCGATACTTATACAGTCAACTCTTGATTCATCAGGTAGTAAATAGACAAAATATATGCACACATCTACTGAGACAGAGTAACCCAAGAGGCTCAGCTTCTCTGCAGACCCTTTAATATTAAAAACACCAAAGACATGCAGTTATGCAGTGATCCATTTGGGAGCTTACATGTGCTAAGATATATAGATCTAATATTTCATTTTGGAGAAATGGTTTATTTCCAGCAGTAAATATGATGTTTGTGAAATGAGAATAGGCTATTTCAAACTGTTATAAGGCCACTGAATAATTGAATTATTACTCATCAGGGGGCAGTGTAATTTGTTACCTGTGTGATTCCAACACTCTGAATCAAAGTAATTACATTCATGGTGTCATTTAGTGAAATAATGCCACGAAGGTCTCTGTAAAGAGAAAGACAATTGCTGAAAGGATTTTGTTGAAATAATAGCACCAATTCAATTGGTCCTCTTGCTTCGTTCATTTATTATATGGCTAAATAGCTAATTCACCTCTGCTTTGTTAAAGTGACAAATATAAGCTTTGCAAATAATATCTATGAAGGGAAGAAAAGCACAGCTTCTAAGGAGAAAGTACCAAATAGGCCTTTTTAGAATCACAAATGTGCAAATGGCAAATGGTAGAATAAAATTATTAAAAAAAAAAAAGAAAGAACAGAAAAGCAGATTTGAATATCCTTTGAAAGTTCAGTAATAAGGTTCCACAAGGGGTTTGTCTGGTGTAAAGTGGTGGGAGATATCTGAAGATTGCTTCAAGTCACAGAGCAATCACTTCTAAATCTCATGAACTAGGCTTCAGAAAACTATGAAACTGGTATAAAAAAAAAAAAGCAAGGACTCATTTTAAAGAGTAAGTATTTTGGAGTTTTTACATTATGTTTGTCTACAAACTGTAAGTATGCAAGCATCCATGTATGCAAGTATGACGTGGTTGCTGTTGTGCTACTTCACCCACATCTTACACCTTAATGCATTTATTGCCAAGACCTGTCTGTGAGGTGGGACAATCCTGCACTCACTGTTTTGAAAAAACAAAAAGAGCTGAAAGCACATCATGCAAGCTGAATGCATGGCTTATGACCACTTTTTCTTCAAGATTTACTTTAGCTTTTTCTTTAAAATTATTTATACATTGTTGAACATGACCACAACCATCATTGGTTTTCTTTAGGCATTTGGATCCAGTGACTTAAAGAAGCACATGCAAGAGCCAAAAACATAGGTGTTACAGAGTGGTGACCCAAAGCACCTTCTTTCAGATACCTAAAATAGTCTTTAAAAGAGGTTACTCCCCCACTACAGCAAATTACTGATGATGGCCATGGTGATTCTGATCAGGGTGGTTAGGATTTTTTTTTGGATATTCCACAACATGTTCATGCACTCTGTGAACACAGGTGGTGAACTTTTAAAACTGTGATTGGGTTTTCCTAGGAAGATTCAACACTGACCTGGAGAAACCATTGACTACCTACAGTTCTGAGGTTATTTCCAGTGGATTTCACCAGAACAATACTAATAATCACAACAAATGGCACTAAAATGATCTGAGGTGAGAGAAAAACAGAAAAATTTTCTTGTTTCTTGTGAAGTCAGCACAGAGCAAGTGCATGGAAAGGGTGGAACAACAATTCGTGAAGAGTTTCATCCACTGACATGAACTCAGTAGGAATTGTTGGCATTTCCTTGAAGCTGATCTAAAGCTTCAAGGTTGTTTCAAGCTAAACAGCTATCTGCTTGAGGGATATGAATTGAAGCTATTTAGGTGTTGTGAAGCCTTGTGGTAGACTTGATAATACTTCAGAACCATTAGGATATGAAAACACTTCAGGCAGGTCACTTTATCCCTATGAACCCCTGCTTACCTCTATGAGGTCTAATATTTTTTACTTACCGTAGGCTGGGCTATCTCTTCTGCTGACCCCCGTGCTGGTACCAGAGACATCCCAGAACTGACTAGTTCAGGCAATGGGAGAGGTCTTCCCAGAGAGGGATTTGTGTCTAGTTAGCAAAAGACATATGCCAGTTCCAACAAGCTCTTGAGCACTTCAGTCCTGTAGTATTTTTAATTCCCAGTCAAAGGCTGAGACCCTGATAACTGGAAAAATTTTCCCCTAAAAATAGATTTCTTCACATTGTTGGATTCATGTAGCATTTTATACAATTACAGCCCTTGGAAAATTTATGTTCTGCAGATCTGGGTAATAAATCCTACACTTTACAGTACTAGTGTGGCTGTGTTATAAGCCCTTACTGCTGAGTCTAACATTTATTATTGTGGAAAAAGGTGGAAAACAAATCCACACTTCTGAAAGTGTTCCATAGTACCACAGTGGTTTAGCAAATTCTGAACTGCTATACTCATATGTGGATTTATCGTGGGGATTTATCATGGTGCCTACACACAGAAATAGCAGGTCTATATGCACATATTTTTTTGGAATGAGAAACAAAATGGTGATTTTTAAATAGGAATACAGTTTTCTGATGTGTGCAATCATTTGAGGAAGCAGTCTTTCAGCTGAGTAATTTAAAAACAAGAGTGGTTTTTGCTGAGGGAATGTTTTCAGTCATTTTTGAAAATCTGTCTCATCTTACCTCTTGAGGTGATCTTTAGGAGCCTGATAGCACAGTTCCACATTATGGTATCTCAGGGCATAATTTTATCCTGAGTTATCCCTATAAGGCAAAACCAGTACAAAAGATGTTTGCCTTTCCCTGTGCCTGGTTGCCTGTTCTGTGTATTCTGATGGAGATACATCCTAATACAGATCAGTGAAATTATCTATTTTGGAAAACAAACACCTTCCACTACTTTTGTACAAAAAAAAAATCTATCAACACTCTGTTTATCCTAAATTGAGAAGACAGTCAGGCCCTTTCCCCCTACTTATCATTACAGGGATTTGCAGTTTTCTCCTGATCTCACTGTGAGACCTCACAGATGACTGTATCCATGGATAGTAACAGAGCAGTTCTGCAAAGCGCTCACAGCCTCCTTGCAGCAAGGCTGGGGCCAGCAGGCACACAGAACTATGGTCATAATATTGCCTTTCCCTGGTTTTAAAATTAAAACCAAAACATGGGAAAAGGGGTTTTTACCTCGATATTAATTTCAGGATCTTTGGGTACAGCACTTTGTCCAGCTGGAATGCCCCAAAAATGCACACACACTGTTGCACCAAAATACACACTCTTATAGGCCTTGAAAAATTAATGTATTTATCAAAGATCCCCCAATGAGAAGCTCGAGTGAACTCCCCGTTCTGAGGAACCTTCCTTCTGGATGGGCCTATCTTAGTTTACAAAACTATGTTTTGGAGAGGACCTTGGTGTCTGGGGCTTCCAGACTGTTTGGTCTCCTGGTTTAATGGTACACTGGGTCTCAGTTATCAGACTTGCAAAGTTACAAGTATGTAGGCTAAAAGCACTAAGAATACATAAAACTATATAAAAGAGTATGTAAGAGGGGCATAAAAGAAAAAGAAAAAAAATCATTCTGGCATCAATAGGATAGTTGGGATGGAGAGGCACCTCTGAAGCTCATTTAGCATGACCACTTGCAGTGAGCAGGAGCATCTCCAGCTACATCAGATTGCTCAGAGCCGCTCCAGCCTGATCTTGGACATTCCTGAAGCAGCCTTAAGAATTGGAAAGGAAAGCCCTGAGGCAGGTTGAAGACTAGCAAAAAGTACTGCTCACACCAAGGTATAGATTTTCCAAAGTCTTTCTTTTTTATTTTTTTTTCCTTCGGAAATGCAGGTGCTGGCAATCTGGGCAAGCTTCCAAGAAATGTAATTGCATTCTAACATGTTACATTCTCCTTGCAATTGATATTTACAGTCGTGACACAGTAAGAGACCATGGACAGTCTTGCAAGTAGACAGCAGCAGTACTATATTATTTAAGGCCTTAAACACTGGAATTAAAATGCTAGCCTGCATGTTTGCTGTACGAAAAAAAAGGCATTTCTGTCAGGAACAGAGGGAAGAGCTAAAAGAAAAGAAATCTATCAAAGAGGGAGGAAATGTGACAGAGTTAGTAAGGTAAAAATTACAGCCTTTCAGTGTTCTTATTCAGGAGGACACAGGATGGGCTCAGCGTCCCTGGCCTGACTGGCATCCCCTGTGAGTTTACGGCAGAAGGAGAAGCTCCCCTCAGAAAATGCTGCGTGCAGGAGTTCCAAGGAGCCTTCAGTGGGAACAGCTGTCAGGTTAATGAAAGCATTTAGGTTACTGGAGAAAGGCACATTCTGAAAACATCTTTATTTACTTCCAGGACTGTGTGACCAAAAGCTCTGATTCAGAAGCCCTCTCCCCCAACACGGATTGCCTGTGTTCCATGTGGCATCCTGGCATTCACCAGCTGGTGCCACAGGAAAATGGTGTTTTCTGAACAAAACCTGGTTGAGAAAAGTCCTTGTTTGAGCATAAATCCCTGATTGCTTCCAAACAAATGGAAAGCTTGTAGTTAAACACATAGTAAATGTGGGTTATTTCCAAATACCCACAGCTCTGTGATTGAAGGAAGTACGTCAGCCAGAGACAGCAGCTGCTTCTAGTCTTCTGACAATGATATTTACAATTTCTTTCTCTCTTTCTTTCTTTTTCTTTTTCTTTTTCTTTTTCTTTTTCTTTTTCTTTTTCTTTTTCTTTTTCTTTTTCTTTTTCTTTTTCTTTTTCTTTTTCTTTTTCTTTTTCTTTTTCTTTTTCTTTTTCTTTTTCTTTTTCTTTTTCTTTTTCTTTTTTCTCCCCTCCCTCCTTTTTCTTTTCCTTAGGTTTTTACTGGAGAGTTTATAACACTCAAATCCTCCTATATTGAAACCATATAATTCCCCCTTGAGCTAAATAGGCAACCTTGGCTACATAGTTCTTCTGAGTCCAATGGGCCTCTGCCAGTTTTATGGTCTTTCAGGAACTGACTTGTTCACTTGGGCCTAGACTCAATATGTGCATGTAACAGGTTGGAGAGCACAGGGTCTGTGCTTGGGGAGAAGAAATTTCTGTGCTTCTTTCATTTGCATAAATAACTCAGTTTTAGACATCTTACCATCTTGACACCTTCTGAACTTTGTTTTTATGGTGGCTGCAAGATCTAGCTTCATTTTCAGGAGAAGTTTGGAAAGAAAAGGGAGAGGAAGAAGATCCCTAGTTAACCAGTTATGATAAGGACTTGATCTGCTCAGCCCACTATGCATTGTAGGAGAGGAATGAATATAAAAATCACGAAGATTCCAGACATAGAAATGAACCAGTTTTGTTAGTGTAAAGATGTGCAGCCTGTGCACACTTGTTGTCTGTTAGAGCTGAAAACAAGTCTGATCTATGACAGAACATTAAGTGCGAGTTCAGATCATCCTGGAAGCACAATGGTAGAATATGGTGTTGAATTTGCCCCCTTAAATCCATCAATACTGGGAACTTCACTAAGCTGGTCTTTAGACTGTATTCACACCATAACTGGCAACTGCTCCACTTCAGCATGAGTTCCTGCTCATCAGCTCACCCACAGCCACTGACCATGATCACAACCCCAAAGAGAGTGCAATTGCATCATGGAAGCTGACACGCTTTGCTCGGTCCTTGGAGCAAATGCCTAGAAGGTAAAAGGCAATAATTCAATTTCTTGACATATATCTGCTGAGAACAGCAGTGTAAGACTATGCCTTTTAAAAGGCACTAAATGTGTTAGGTTTTCAGTTCTCACTTGGATTTGGATTTTTAAGGGCGTCAAGAAAATCTCAGGAAAAAAGACACCAGGAAGAATCCTAACTACTAACTTTAAAACCATGAAGTTTCCAGTCTTGAGTAGACACACAGAGCTTTTAGTGTATGAGGTCTGAACTATCTTTCAAGAGCCAAAAACCTTTCTAAGATGCTATTTAATACAGATTCAGTCCTTTTTAACCCTCTTCTGGACACCGCTCCTAAAGTATGCATATATATTTGGCTTTAATATATGATAATAAAGCAGGCTAAAAATGCAGAGCTGTTAATCAGAAACCTCATTTATTTGATCCAGTATTTATTAGCTCATTTAAAATGGATGTTTCAGCTGATATTCGTTGTTATTTCAATAGGATGGAATGCCTTGCATTTAATGAAGTTAGCTGTATTTGAAATCACTGATAATAAATGCCTTTCACTTCAGTGGGGTTGGGTTTTCAAAAGGATTTATGAAATGTTCGACCAATAATGTCACATCATTGCTTTTGTGGAAGATGATCTGTACATGTGACCATCACAGCTGTCCTCATCGGAATCCTTTGGGAAGGTAGGGTTTCATGACATGGAAATGAACTGAGCCTCAGAGTCTTGTATGCTGTATGTGCTGCATGTCCCTGGGCTAACATTCAAATTCCATGTTGGAACAACATCTGGGAAAATAACAGCACCTTGTGTGATATCACCCAGTGTGATATTGTTGTGTGTGGGCTACCAGGGAAGAACAACTCATCCTAGCCAGCTCCACGGTGTGGAGTCAGGAACTGCAGAATCGCAGAGTGTACCTGCTTCACAGTGCTAACACTCACCAGTCTGCCTTAGAAACACCCTGGCTCTGTTGGCTGCCACTCCTGATCCTGGGGGTCTGTCTCTTAAGGTGCTGACCATCTCCAAGGAGCTCTTTATGGGCCTGGGGAGAATGAAGAGATTCAGTGACTTTTATGGACTTATACGTGACCATCCCTCGCCAAACTCAATACTGGATGTAGTTGCCTCTCCCACGTGGCTGTGCCGCAGGTAAGACACCTGCACTGCTGCTGCTCAGAGGTTTCCTAAAATGAATGTATGCATTTTTTATAGATTCCTTAATTTGAAATGTCACATTCCTGGCAGAGAAAGCATATAGTCCTTTGAAGTGTTTGTAAAAAATGTAGGAATTATAACTTTTTTTCGTCTTCAGGTTCCCCTACATCTGTGACTAAGTGGTGGGGTATTTGCAAAATTTAGAGAGGAATCAGAAACATGGCACTGTATTTGAGGTTCATTTGTAGAAGGTAAAGTAGCATATGTTATGAGTCAGTTAATCTCTTTAGGGCTTTATCCAGCACAAATTAGGCTCTGTGGTCACCGCGTCGCAGCAGGCTGTGGGCTGCTGTAGCCTTGGAGCTTTATTCCGATTCAGCTGCCAAGAAATGAACTGCTCTGTGGGCGCAAAAATTGGCTTATGCTCTGTGAACTCCAGCCAAGCGTGAGCAGTTTCAGAGGCTGCTCTTTCTCTGTGCACAGCTACATGATTTCATCCTCCCCACCTCTCCAACAACCTTGATGCTAAGATGCAGCCCCTAGAAAATAAAGAAGGTGCTAATTCAGCCTCATTAGAAATCAGTAAAGGTTGTGAAATAGTTTTAAAATATGTGAAAGCCCTCATGGCTTTGGCTGTTACAAATGCCCACTGCTGGGATTAGCTCTGTGCTGCTGCTGGAAGCGGGACTTGTCTTTTTTTTCTGTTTGCTTTGGTTTTGCTAGTTTGTTTTGCATTTTGTTTTCCCACTAGCTACCCTCATTCTATAGCTGGAGATACTGCAAAGCCAATAAAAATAAAATGCTTTAGGTTTGCTAAGTGGACAAAAGGAACTGGAAGGCATAGTTTTAATTGCAACTAATGTCTTAGGGAGGCTTGAAAAATCTCACTCTTAATACACTTAACAGAGATACTGACCAAATAATAGGGAAGTCACAAGTCCTCACAAAAAGGTGTCAGGATGTTGGCCTACATGCAAATTCCTTCCCTACTTAATCCTTGACCTTGGTAAAGAACTCATCATCTCTGCACTATATATTGCCCATAATAAATGAGGCTATAATTAGTGGCCTGTGTCACAGCTGTAGTGTTGAGACCAAATGAGTACTTACTCTTTGCACAAACTACAACAAAAATCCAGTTATTGTTACCATATTTGTTTTTACCATGTTATTTATTTATTTCTGCCATTCATATGAATTAATGACTGGCAAAAACATTGCTTAGTTATTTTTCCTTCTACTCTTAGTGATTCTTTCAAGTGATCATTCCTGGAGAAGGGGTTAATTTTGATATATTTAAGTATAAAATATGCAGGATGTGCACAAATGTGACATCCTGAGCACTCAAGACATTACTTGAATATCAATGACAAGAAGCTGTTGTCACTGATGCTTGGCCAGGAAACATTGCCAGAGGAGGCCAGACACAGGGCTAAATGCCACCTTGTAAAAACACCAAGAATTCCTCACTTCTGTGGAGCAGGAGCAGGAGGGCATGTGGAGCTGGAGTCCAAGAAACAGTCGGGCTTGCTATTGACATGTTATTTCAGTTGAGCATCCACAGCCCTGCCTTTCCCTGCTACAGACAAGTGCCTAAAGCTGTGATGCTGCATGCCTTGGACTCCTGCATCCCAGCTCAGGTTCGAGAAAATCTCCTGCTTCAGGCTATTTGGGATTCAAAATCCGAGTGTCTTTTTGTGTAAAGTAACCTGAGAGATCTGATCTGGCAGGTGTGCTGAGATCACACTCACATGCTGGCAGCCCTGACTTCAGCATGAAGCATGGCAACCACTGTACTTGAGCTCAAAAACACAGACAGAAGATAAAGTGCCATTTCAAACTATTTAGCTCATGGCACATCTTAAAAACCTGTCAAATTTAGGTTCAAAATGAACACCCAGTAAGATTTAGAGCTGGTAAAACCTATGATTGTACTTATCAGGTACAAGGAGGCTTCTTGTGCCTCTTGCCTGCTTCCCTGTCTGGCTCAAGTATTTTGTATTCACTCAGGATTGTAATACAGCTGCCTCGAGTCCATTTGTCATCAATAGCACTGACTACAGCAAATTTTACAGTGCAGGATAAATGTAAATATAGCAGGAAGTCTTTCTTAACTCTCCTTATTATCTAAATTATGGGTCAGGTATACAGCAGCCTAAATCAATATGTTAAGGGATACTGAAGCTCATGATCCAAAACAGAAATCTAGTAGCTTGCTTATGGATATCCATTCGTAATTTGTCAAATGTATTTTATCTGTGAGTAATTTTTCAATTATTCTGCTCTGTACCCAATAACAGTTGCAAAAATGTAATTGGACTTGAATGCATGCAGATGTTTAAGGGGTTTGCTATATTAGGGCATGTGGGACTGCCACTAGTACGTGCATATTGCATAACTGGTAGAAGTGTTTCATCTGGTCCTGTAATGCTTCATTATATTCTTCATTCACAGAAGCTGTAACCTACAGAGAGTTACCTCAGAAGTATTCAGGTACCTGTAGCAAGTCAAACTAGCTTGGGACATTCTCTAAAATTTTATTTTCTGTCATCTCTGCTGTGGTTTTCTGCTCTTGCTGAGGAGTGCTGGTCTATATAAGGCACAAATAGAGACAGTTTTCCAAGAGATTTGCCAATTTTTTGTCACATTACAGTTGTCATAAACCCATGCTTTTATTATTATTTTTATGACTAGGTCCCATAAAGGCAAAAATTAAATGTGTTTCTGCAGAGATCTCTGAATGTTACAAAATGTGGAACTTTCAACACAGAAAGTCCTTGGGAGGCAAATTCTTGAAGGACTGGACCTTCCAGATGGAGCTGATCATCTCCTTTCTATGTACATTATATGCAGCACCTCTACTTCTGCTTTAAAATAAGAGCAACCCAAAGGAAGGCTTCCAGCCTTTCCACTGGATCTGGTAAACTGCAGATCCATGACATGTATATTTGTGCAGCATCTGATGTTGTATAGTCCCTGCAGTTAATACAGCCACAAGAGCAGTGATGTAAACATAACACAAAATCATTGGCACGAAACATAAAAGAGCTGAGTAATTTAGGAATATTGCTTTTAAATCTATACTAATCACTGTTCAGGGAAAAAAAAAACGAAACTAAAAAACATTCATGGAGATCTATTTGCTTTGCAGTTAAATCAAATTTAGGACAGGACAAAATGTTTCTTAGCAATTAAATTGTCCCTTAATTCTTACGGATTCAATAGTGAGAATAGATTAGTAAATTCCAAGACAGAATTCCGAGTATGCATGAAAAACAGTACACGACAGCATGACTCAACAGTGCAAGCAGCAGGTATGGACAAGATCACTAGAAAGGGACTTTCACTGCAGAACAATGCTGTCAACTGTCCTGTCTGTGAAGGTGACAAACCAGGAGGAGCGGCTGGACTGCCCCTGGAATTAATGTCTTGAGTGCACTGTGATTTCACAGCCCTGACACACAGCTAAACCACAGTTATAACCAAAGAGCAAACTTCATTTTCCTACATAGAGGTCACATCCCACAGCTCCTGACACAGAGTTGTTCTGGATGGTACTAAGCTGGATGCCTGCAGAAAGATTTTGTACTATTAAGGCAGACTCCGATTCCTCCATGTGTCTGGTTTACTAAAGCTTGGCTACTCAGATGTGTTGTAATGCAACAGTGAACATGGCATGCTGCTCTGGGTCTCCTTTCCTTTTGAATAATAATCCAAAAGCCAGGAAAGCATATTCTGTTTTTCACTGATCAGCATATAACTTTGTTCAAAGTGGGTCAGACCATCATGCAAATCTATGAGGATCAGCCCATCGCTGTGGAAAGAAAAGCCTGGGGAACAGCAACAGACTTAAGGATGATTTCATATTCCTTGAGGCTCTCATAGGGGAAGAGAAAAAGCAAAAAAGAAGCAGCATTTGTAGTTTTGGGTCCTGGTTTGCATATTGTCTGAGATCTCCATTCAACACCACTGATGTTGTAGAAATTAGGCCAGAAATCATGCTGTTCCTGCTGTGATGGGAGTGACAGGTGCCTACTTGGATGACAGCTGAAATGCTCTCACTGTGCTGGTAGGGCAAAGCCCTGGGCTTTTCATCCTGAATGTGTTCTTTACCGAAGCAACAGATTTGGGTTTGGTTACATCTTTTATGAACACTTTTTCAATAAATTAATCAGAGGCTTCAGGGGATTTAAGGCTTTTAAAAACAGATCAGTTCTTTTGCAATTCCCTTCTCAGAGCTTCAAAACTGGATTTCTTCCCATTCAATTTTTCATATTTCCATTTTGAAAAACTGAAGATCCCTGAGCCAATGCAAAGACAGAGGCTGTACTCCCCTTGATTGGAATTTGCCTTATAGCCACTGTCCATGGGGTCTGATGTGTGCTCCATGCAACTTGCCCAATTCAAACATCTGTGCCAAGGATTCACAGTCACCATAATCATGTATGTATGAACCAAAATTCCTCCAGCTCAGTAAGAACCTCCAAACACCATCTTTTCTCAAATTGCCCCTCTAAGTTTGGACAGGGTGAATAATCAGCAGAGCTTTCACAGTGCCTTCTGAGGCACTCTCCGCACCTGGGGAGCTGCATAGTTTTCCACATTTCCCTTTGGACCAGTTTGGCTGCTCCTGATAGCTATAGTGAATTGCACACATTGCTTTGAAGCTTCCTGGTATTGTTCGGGATGCCAGTTCCTAGTTAGTAACTTTCTTATATTCAGAAATAAAGAGCATTGAAATCAGCAATAAGATCATGTTATGGAGGACTTCAAAAGACTTAATGCTGGATAAAGAGGGTTCAGGCAGAGCCTGGAACTGCAGCTAGGAGTATCCCCTCTGTTACACTAAAATAAGAGGAGAGGGTATATGTAGTTTGTTTCAAGCACTTTCCGTGTTAGCCAATATGGCAGTACCCTTTTGTAAGGAGAGACCCAAAGGAGAGAACAGAAGTCCCTACAACCCCACAAAACCATCCCACACACCATATACTGCATCATTTTTAAGGATTCTCCATAAAACAGGTGCACAAAAGGCAGGTTATTTGTGGTCTTTTGCTGTTTTCACAGTAAAAAATCAAGGCAAAGGAGACACAAGGGCATAGTCATAGCTCATAACTTTTTACAACAAATACACAAATGTGCCATTGCTAGCAGTATACTTTCAATCTCTCTTGTCTTATTTCTGGCTATTTCTATAATATCTATAGCACCATTAGAGGTCTCACAAGCACTTTGAAGTTCTACTGATGAGATACCTGACACGGACACAAAAGAGATGTCAATATTTCTTCAGTGTGGTCTTGACTCAGACAGGTGTCTAGGCAGAGTCCTCACAGCAAGACACAGGATTTTCAGAACCTGAGAATCCCTGTTGATATTAATGAAAGCATACAAGATCTTGCAGTGATGTAGAAAACAACTGTGGTAGCAGGGCAGTGTTTGGGCTCAAGACAACAGTGTAAAGAAGAATTGAAAACTGAACCCACTGGTTCTGAACAATGTCAAGTCTCCTGGTGCTGAGGCTGCCTTGGAAGCGCTGATGTTTGACTGTTTCAAGTTTGGTTTTTCTTTTGATTAAAAAAAAAATAAAAGTTTTTTTTTCTTTCTTTTTCTAGCTAGCACAAGACCTCAGTAGTCTTTAGCAGGAAATCTCTCAAGACTCAAAATCAATACAAGCTGAAAAGGGTAATCGTGGTAAAGGCTTTTCTTTTGGAATCCCTTGGCCAGAGACAAACTTTGCATTTGCCAAGAATATATATACTCCAAGTAAAAGCATGCATATGCAGTAGGGAAAGGAAAAGGACAGTCCAGCTGATGTGGGTTGACAGAAGATCTGTGGTTTTTCAGTCTGGCAGCCCACAGAAAATTTCTAAGGGATCTGCAAAGGGTAACTAAGAAATAAAAGGCTTTTATCTGTAGGCTAGAATATGGTACACAGGGTCTACACTTCCACAGAACAACTTGTAAGAGTTTGAAACTGAAAGAATTTGAAAGCCACAGGAGTGGATGCCAAAGAAAGAAAGATAGAATGGCTGCTAATATAAGTTATAGAACTGTTAATATCCAAAAACCTTCGAGAGAAACTAGTGTACATACACACTTTCTGAAAGATGGCTTCCAATCTGAGAATCACAGAATCATAGAATATCCTGATATGGAAGGGACTCACAAGGAACAGCAAGTTCAAAGGTTAAGAAAAAAAAAGGGTAACAACTCAGAGATTCATCTGAAACCTATATTTTACTGACACCTCATGTCAACACTTACTATAAAAATAAATTAAAATACAGTCAATGGGGTTATATCTGCAAACAAGGGATTACAGTAGCTGCCATTTACTACAGCATTGGTTAAACACTGTTCTTTCCCCACAGGGGAAGAAATTACTTTGTTTTATGGAAAATGGTACCTGGCGACCAAGGTAGCTGATGGTCAAGACAAGCAAGAGTGGACCTTGGCTGAACTGGTGTCTGTAGGCGGAGAGCCTGGCCCCAAAGGCAGCAAGACAGTGTTTGCAAAGACAGAATCACGGAATCACAGAACAGGTAAGGCTGGAAGGGACCACTGGAGGTCATGCAGTCCAACCTCCTTGCGCAAACAGGCTCCCCTAGAGTAGATTACTCAGATTTGTGTCCTTCTGAATGTCTCCAGGAAAGGAGACTCCACAGCCTCTTTGGCCAGCCTGTTCCAGTGCTCAGACACCTGCCGGATGTTCAGGTGGAACATGAAACACAGAGGAGCAAGACAAAAGAGAGTGGTGAACCAAAGAAAAACGCTTTTGTGCCAGCCGCCCTGAAAAAGGGACAAAGTTAAAGGCATTTGAGACACTGGATTTTTAAACTGTGTTCAAGAGATGCCTCTAGATGTTTCTGCCAGGTTCAAGGAAGCATATCTTTGTAAATATTCATTGTAAATAAGCAGGACAGCACCAAAAAAGCTTTCTGATTTCTGTCATCAATTTCTCCTCTTAATGGAAACCTGGCCAGTCCCCAAATACTAATGGCTCAGGCCAGGGGGTAGTGATCAAAGACATTACTCTAGCAAAACCCATATAGCTTGTAGAGATTAAGGAAGTGATCCAGGCCTAGCAGGAGAACCATCTTTAAAGCTCATTGCTGTAAATCCCACTGCCTTCAGCAGAAATTAGTGCTGCACTTAACAGTCAAGTTCTATTATAATTATTAGGATAATCTTGTACAACACTTTCTGACCAAAGCTGAAAATATATTTTCAAAAAAATTCAGTTGAGTTATGGAAAATTAACTACATTTGTAAAATCCAGATAACAGACAACCAGCTAAAACATCAAGAGAGGTGCAGTTTTCTGAATAAATAACTATTTTTTTAACAAATCATCAGTCTGCTGCTGATTTACAGACAGATAAGTATGGAATGCATAGTGATCTCTAACAGATGGGGAGAGTGAATTCTTTATACTGTGAATATTAATCACTTCATTATTTTGCTTATTTCTACACCTCCTGCTTTCTGCTCATCTCTACTGGAGTGGTTAAATGTAATTTCAATATTAAAAACCATCATCCAAGGTTGAGAGCCATGCTAGGGTTAATTACAATGTGTTCTTTTTGACAGTCACGGTTTTCACTCTGAGCACACCATACCTGGACACAATAATGAGGCTGCTGGTGACCTGGATGGCCAGAACAGCCCTACAGAATTAGAGGTGCTGTACCATAAAGGAATTACATCTGAGTAAACAAGGCTCTAGCATGTCTCCTTGAAATCCAATTATTTTTCTGCCATGTAGGAAAACCTACATAGCTCCATTTATTATGAAAGAATGACACAACACAGCTACATGAATGGAAAACTTCATACAAAGCCCTTTTTATTCTGTGCACGCACACTCTCATGTTCGCTTTTACAGGTTCTCTGAACAAATATAGCCCATTAAAAAGCTCCCATTTCCAAGCAACACTGCTTGGATAATATTTGTAAAAGGACCTGAGGGACTGGGAAACCAAACACTGAAGATTCCAATGCCTGTCACTTCAGAAAGATTTCAACTAAATTTTCAAAACATCAGAGTCTCAAAGCCACTTGAATGGCATTGGCTATGAATGGGATTTGGGCTTCTTTGAAATCATAGAGTCATAGAATCAAATTAAGGTTGGAAAAGATCTTTAATATCATTGAGTCCACCAGTTAACCCAGCACTGCCAGGTTACCACCAAACCATACCCCCACACTACATCTACACTTCTTTTAAATCCTTCCAGGGAAGGTGACCCAACCACTTCCCTGGGCAGCTTTTTCCGATGCTTGACAATCATCTCCAATAAGAAATTTTTCCTACTATTGAATCTAATGACGGAAAGTGGCTTAGTGAGCACTTCTGCCAGCTCCCTCAGTACCCAAATCTTGAGCTTCTTGCATATTCACTGAGAGTCTTTCCACCACATCAGAGAGAATACCTGAGAAATGGAGAGGAAATCAAGCCCAAATTCAAATTTCCTGCACTTTAAATATTTTTTGCACTAATACTGTAAATATTTTTTTTGCATTATTAGTGCTTAGTACTAGTTATTAAAGGGGATTGATAATAGAAGCACTGCAAAGAATGGACTCACCTTCCGAATTTCCTTTCCTTTGTAAACCAGTTCTTGTTCTTCTTATTCTTTTTGCTATTTTCCAAAGAAATGCCATACAAGAAGAACTGACAGAATCATCAAGTGGAATGATTAATGTAGCAGCTGGGCTTTTGGTCTGCGTATGAGGCATAGGGACACCTTTATCATGAGGAGTAATAATAAAATCCTATGTCTGGTGGTATCTGGGATGTCTGATACGCAGTGTACCCACCGCAGAAATACACTCTAACTGATTTTTTGCATTTTGAATGTCTTTCAAAACTGTGCCTTCTCAGAACTGGAAGAGACTCACTATGATTTCCTAACTTACATGGCAAAGAGACTTTATTCACCTATGGTGTCAAAGGTAATTGTTGGGCTAATGAGATTTTATATCAGACATTTATCCAGCTAAATAAATAGACCAGACTCATCTTGTAATAATGACCAAGAGATTAATTTGAAATGTGCAAAAGAAAGAGTGGAATTTGGGGAAAGTATTTCTCGCTGCAATATGCAGACAAAGTGCAAAACTGGAAAAGGCAGAAGCTTTTCTATCATGTGGTGTCAGTCATAGAGCTTAGGCCAGACTGGATCCCTGAAGGATACAAAAATAGCTTTCAACTAATTCAAACTAATGCAGTAATTGAAAGCAAGTGCTGATTGTCATCTTTGATGTGAATCAGCATGGAGAGTGGGGAATATGTTTCTCTCACAGGGGAGATGGAAGCCTTCCCATGTGCAGAGAACAAGGAAATATGGTATGGAAACCCAAGCCTGGTGTGGGAAGGCAAGCAGTGAGTGAATGAAGTGTTTGCCCTTCCCTTCGCCTGCCCTAGCCTGATCCACTCCATCATTACCCTGCTCTCCTCTCACTCTCCATCCCACTCCACATGGTTCATCGTCATTGCTTCTCCTAATCCTTACCCCACCAGCTTCCATCCAAGCTTCTCACCCCAATCCCAGACATCAGACTTCAAGTACATTTAGTTCTCAGCTCCCTGCTCCTTCTCCTGCACCAGGCTCCTTGCCCAGTCAATCCCAGCTCCCTCCAAACTTGGATCCTTTTCCAAGACAAGCCCATCTCACCTTCAGTGCACCAGTGAACTGCTCCTTGCCTTCTAATTCCAATCCATACCATCGAGGTAATGTTTTCACTCATTCTCCATGGTATCTTTGCCCAGGCTCAGTAATTCTGCTCTCTCTCTGCTCACTCTCCATATCACAGTCCTGGAAGCTGCTGACCTGAGGGCTCTGAAGGTACAAGGCCATTAGAAAGAGTTCAGGAAGAACTCACTATTTTTCATGCCTAGTACTCTCTGCACTCTGTCCCCAGGCAGCCAGGCAAAGTCTTATCAATGAAAGTATCATATATTCTTAGCAAGATAAAAATGTGAAACAACGAAAAATTGTGAGTCCCATCTCCATTACTGAAATACTTCCACCCTTGCTGGATGCTTTAAATTCCTGATGCTTAAGCAGAAGAAGTTCAAATAAATAAGAACCTTTAGCAAAATTATTTGGACATAAACTGCCACCTTAAGTTTGCTCACTGGAGCTTGGGGACAGAGATATTAATGCTAGAGACAGTCTTTTTGAGAAAAACAGCCATAGAAGACTGGAAAACCCCCTGGAGATTCTCTGAAAGCAACAGAGGTTTTCCTGAAGGGAAACAGAATTTAACGGCTGAAGGGGAAGAATGTACTATACTGAACCATGAAAACACTAGGGAAAATGAAGGGACACTCGCTGTATCCAAATCCTCCATAAATTTTGACCTATTGCTGACACAAGAAATAGCGGGAAGAAAGCTGGGAAAAGCATTGAGGGGACAGTATGAAAGAAAAGGTGCTTGGTCTTGGCATGACAGAATGCATTTTCCTTTCTCATAAGATATTTTGCCAGCTCCCTCGCAATGCTCCCTTTCTCCTTTCCTTGATTTGCATAATCTCTTTCTAGGGATTATAGTGGAGCCTCTGTTGCCCTTTTGATTCCTAAGGAATCATTATTTTACTTTTTCTTTATAGAGCTTTCTTCCTTAAGGGGACTTTTTCCTTAAGCCCAGAAATACAATAAACCCAGAAAATTCAGTGATCAGTGCCAAGGCAACATGTTAAAGACATCACAATATACTATAGTATGGAAATCTACATTTAGGGCTTGTGCAGAAATTTAGCCTAGGGAAATGGTACAGAAAAAAAATGCTGTGGCATTTTAATGTTGGTGGTCTCAGCTTAGACTAAAGATAGAATTAGTATGACTATCTATCATTCCTCTTGCCATGTACAGGCCCTTGGCTAAACAGAAATGTTTCAAAAGGAGTGATGGCTCAGAATAAATCCAGCTTCTACTTGTGGGGCCAAACATGGCCCCACTGCTCCTGTCAGTGGAAGATGTAGCTTCCATTTGACAGTCATTCCAACACAATATAGGGATTCCTCCTATTCCTCCATTATGAGAAAAGCTATGCTTGTGAGAAAGTATGTATTTCTTTGGGGAATGAACCAACATAATCCCAGTGAGTTTGCATGTGAATCTTCCTGGTTTCTCGCGCTATGCCGGAGGACATTTAAATAAATATGACAAGCAATGCAACAGTTGGTTTATGACAGAGGCTGCATGCTGTCATATTGACCTCAGTTCAACAGAGGTCATATCGTTTGGCAGGGATAAACCTCCTGGTGTTTTTTTCTCAAGAGCTCAGAATGCCAAACAAAAGAAAATTAACAAGGTAACTTTCCCCAGGTGACAGGTGAAGTTACATTCCTTCTCCCTTCCAAACTCATACATTAAATGTGCAAGCATGCTGTGAAATAAACAGGACACACAGAGTGGCTGAAAGAACGTCCACATAATAGTGAATTTAATGTTGCATGAACTGATATGTTCAGCATTTGTGTTGAAAATTGTTTGCATTTAGTCCTTTTGCCCTTGTTTGGCAAAACTGACAATCCATGCTCAGAAAGGATCCAGAATCCAAACAGAGGAAATGCCAAAGGCCTGCAGTGACACAGAACAGAGCACGTGGATGTCAGCAGTGTACTCTGGGCTTCTATTGATGCCCAGGAATTTCCTATCCTGTGATTACAGGTCAGACATTCTGCATTACAGCACCCCTGTGGTCTTCCAGAAAGTCCATGTCCTTCTCACAACTAGGGTTCAGCAAATCTCCATCAGGAAGAGTAAATTCCAACCTGAAGAAAGACAGCAGCTGTTGGAGGGAAACTGAGCCATGGAGGGTAAAATTACCTATGAAGTTGCAGTAGATTATAAATCTTAATTTAAAGCTGAGTCTTGTAATGTTTAGCCTTGCTGGTGTACCCAGGGCCCTAGCTCTCTGCTGTGCTTATACTATCGGATCCTGCTCAGAAGCTCACTGAAAATGAATAAAAAAACTATTGACTTAGTGGTCTTCTGATTTTGCTCTCTAGCTCCAGAAATAAGCATCCCTGTTTACTTAGAAATACCTACAAAAGGCATCAAAAATACTCCATTAATTTTATACTCATTAACTTCTCATACATGGTTGATTAATTTGTGTCTACCAGGAGAATGCTGCCATTAATGAAGTTGACACCCTTTCACTCGGATCAGAGTGCTGTGGATCCACTGGGGAACCAGCCGGGGCTGCGCAGAGACTTGTGCCTTGTTAATATTTATTCACTGTGTTAGCAAATGCATTTCTGAGAGCAGGAAAATAATGCTAGTGTGTTTTCCCCTTTTTCTCATTCCTTCCTTACATTTACCTGACTCCCCAAATTTTTGGTTTTTTTGAGGAAATATAAAATTCATAGATTCTGACGCTGTTCATTGAAGAAATGACAAAATCCCCTGTATCAGTAATTAAACTGGAGCCGTGAAAACAAGCTCAGAGATTTCTCCTCCATTCTTTCAGACAAGAAAAAGTTCATGCCCACAGGTTTGCTGCAGAGAAGCTCAGCAAACTCATTAATACTCAAGGAGCAGGTAATCAATCCCTTCAGGTCAAAGAGGAGAGGTAATGCTATCAAGGCTTAAACAGCAACCCTTCAGCAGTTCATCTGGTGTTGGCTTCAGATTACGGGGATTCATCCCTCAGGCTGAAGGCTGGGTTTTGTGTATTCTCTCCCCATTTCACATAATCCTGGACTGTGGTTGGGGCATTATTTTTTTTTCTTTTTTTAAAGGAAAAGGCTTCATAAAATGCAACGAGGCAGAATAATACTCCCTCTGGAAGTAAATGGATGTCCTACTACAAAAAAAACTAACCTCTGTAGTGCATAAAATACATAAAATGCCTGCATAAAATGAGAGCATACATTCAGGGCAGAAATGTTATGAAAGGCAAGAATGGCACAAGGGATTTTATGCCCTTTTCTGTACCCATACGCCCATGGCCCCTGGAAGCAGAACATGTTTACACTTGGAAACCAGAAGAATGGGTAATTAGTAGGTGAAATTTCATTTTCTTTTAGCTTGCTGTTCTAGCTGCCCTATTGACATCCTTAGCATCCACAATAACCTCTCGAGCCTCAGCTCTATTCATCAGCTATGAGCACCCCCAACAGAAACACTTGCAGTTTAAATAAGAGAGCTATTCTTTATACACGAGGCACTATTTTTGGTAAAGGGGAGGATCCCATCAGAAATGTCTGGTTGCATAATGTGCATTGCTAGTAGATGCAATTTATTTTCAGCACTACCTTCATTCTTTAGTTAACAATAACTCTAGATTAAGGCCAGTTTACTGACTTGCAGTGCTCTGCTTGCTAGAAAGGACAAAATAAATTAGAGGATGCCGAGAATTACCTGGCGAGGACCCTGCCTCCTGGGATCCACGCAGCTTTGTCCCAGCTATCAGGCCGGAGGGAGCAACTGTTCAACTGCTTTCCACATAAAGCCTTCTTTTCTGTGGAGCAAGAGGTACAAGAGGTACCCTGGATCAAGACAGTGCAGCTGAAATAAGTATTATTTGCCAAATGAACTGAACTTGTTGGTCCCAGACCACTCTTAGGTGCAGAGAACTTCACAGCCAGGGCAAAGGCGTTGATTTCCCTGTACTTTTCAGTTTTTAAACAAACTGGCAGCAATTAAATTAGTTTTTGTAGTAAGTATCTCCTAGAAAACTACCTCATATGCCCATGGGCTCTGTGGGAGTAGTGGTAGTATATGAGTACATAAAGGGAATAAAAAGCTTAAATTAATTCAACAATCAGATGCTCTAATCCAAACGGAGGCCAGTTTTTCTATAAAAGCTATCTCTGAAGTCCACAAGTGTTCCCAAAATGGCAGCAGAGCGATCAAACAAGAAGCAACTAGCGTTTAATTTTGCCATCAGATTTGCTAATCTGACACTGAGATATTTTATTTGCAGTTATTGCTGAATTACACTGCTGTGGCACAAAGCACAATCAGACTGGAAGATCAAATATCTTCTATATGCCTTAAGATTTCTTTTTCTTTTCTTTTTTTCGTTCCTATCTTCTTGATATCTATTGAAGATTTCAAAATGTAGAACCTCGGAAATAAATTTAATCTTAGGTTAAAATATGCAATGGTATCAAGAGCAGTGTTAATCTCAGGTTACTTGCTCACATGGAAACTACATCCCATATCATCCCTTCCGAAAATGATTCAGGCAGATTAAATCTGACAGGACAGCATGGGGTAATTTGTGCTGTGGTAGCATGCAGTGTACTAGTTTTCAGATAATTTCTCATTTCCAGGGCATTTGAACATTTAGCTTTGAAACTCTGACACATAAAAGGGAAAAAAAAAGCATTTGAAGAAAACTGTTTTCTCTCTTACCTCCTCACATTTTAGTTCGCTTCTGAAAAAGTGAAGGCACGTGAAGATGGATTGCCATCTATTGGTATAACAAAGAAATTCCATGAGTGAAAATTCCCTGGTCAAATACAACTCAAGTACCTGCTTTCTAACAATCTACAGGTACTCAGTTTCTATATGTAGCACTTGCTTAAGCATATTAGATGCCATCTACCATATATCTCTGGCAAATTAAATTACCTATTTAGACAAAACCAGATTTCCCTCTTTTTCTCCCCCAAAAATATACCTGGATTCTCCAGTCAGGTCAGTTTTGAATGCAGTCAATAGGGACCAGGGATTGTCTTTGTATTCTTCTATTATTTATAGAGGACTAATAAGATATATCCTAGCTCTGAAAATCAAATTAGAAACAACCATAAAACAAGTGTCTTGTTTTTTAATAGCTAATTTTAGCAGAGGAATTTTAGATATCATGGGAAGACACAAAAGATTACCTTCTTTGCAGAGAAATGCAGAGAAAGGAAAAAGTGGAAAAAGAAAATTAATTTAAGGATTTCAAGGCATAAAGACATTTCCTTATAGGCAGGAAGAGGAGAGGTTATATGAGAGAAAAGGACCAGGAAGGAAGAAATAGAGCATGGGAGAAGAGATGTGGCCAAACAACACAAATATTTCATGGTTTTAGCCAGCTGTCCCCTCTACCAGCCTTTCTACCAAGGAGTAAGTATTTTGTCGTTAATCTTTAAATTTCATTGACTCACAAAGCCAAGAGCAGACAAGCTGCCTCATGGATGATGCTACCTCGGGTGCATGTCACCACTTACCAGCTGGATGTTGTTTTCTCCATCCACCACTTGAGAGGTTTACATGGCATTTTTCAATTTCATTCACAGCAGCACTGATTACGGATATAACACTGTTTATTATAATCTAGATAGTTTTGCTTAAAGGCAGTAATTTCACAAAAGCAGAACTAAGGGAATGGCAGCCACCAGCAAAGGGAATGATGGTGATCTCTTCCGCCATCACAGCTGGGTCCTCAGCAGGACATGTGGTCTGATATTTAGGCTCTTTCCATCTGTGCCCCCACAGAAATGGTTCTTAGCATAGACTGGAGTTTTAGTTCGGGTCATGATTTTTTTTACTGATCCAAAAATTCATTTTATAATAGTTCGAAGAGGTATGTCTTTGTTTCCTTTCCTCCTTCATAAAAGGAATGTGTCAGCATTGCTTTCGTCATCCAGCCTTATACTGATATTTTCCATACTGCTTCTATCCATAAGCCTCCATCTGCCTTTATATAAGGTTTCTTCCCTCCTCCTAAGCAGCCGTGACACCTTGCATAGTGTTCCCTTCTTCCATTGACACAGAGCATTTTTCCATTCAGCATGGCTAATGTGTGGGAGTTGGAGGGCATTTCCCTAATGCGCTGGGAAATGTACTCTGGAACAAGGATTCTCTGCAAACCATATTATTCAAACTACAGACTGAAAAACTTTTTGGTTTTTTTTTTCCTGTGCATGATCTTAGCAAGGAGAGCATGAAATGAGAAGATGGGAGGTAGCTGTTTTCTCTTCCTGAGGGTTGCTGTCACCCGCACTGAGTTGAACATGCACAGAAGAAGGCTGGAGTGCTACAGCCCAGCAGCACATCCCTGTTCCCTGAGCTCTGGGCTATCACACTGGCTGGTACAAGCCAGGGTATTCCCTTTGCTTCCAACAACATCACTTCTGGGAATCAAACTTCTCTCCAAAAGAAACTAAATGCAAGCAACATGTTTTTCTTTGAGAAAGACACTTTCCATGAATTATTCTCACTGTCAGTAGAAGGTTAAAAGTGGCTGGTGTTAGTACATAAGTAGACTACCAGGATGCTGAGCAATAACACATCTCAGTGATATTTACCAAGCAGATTGGTTGATGTTAATGCCTGCGAGATCAGTGTGGAAATGGACTTTGAGATATATAATGAGCAATAATGAAAGAAAAGAAGACTCAGAGGTGACCTTATTACTCTCTACAACCCCCTGAAAGGTGGTTGTAGTCAGGTGGGGGTTGGTCTCTTTCTCCAGGCAACAACTAACAGAACAAGAGGGCACAGTCTCAAGCTGTGCCAAGGGAAATTTAGATTCGATGTCACAGTCTCAAGTTTTACTGTAAGAGTGATAAAGTACTGGAATCGTCTGCATGGGGAGGTGGTGGAGTCACCATCCCTGGATGCGTTTAAAAAGATTGGATGTGGCACTCAGTGCCTTGGTTTAGTTGAGGAGGTGTCAGGGCATGGGTTGGACTCGATGATCTTGATGGTCTCTGTGGCAATTGAGCCCCAGATCCAGGCATAAATGACAAAGGAAACTCCATAAAGATTTAGAAGGCAGAGATCTATTTACTAAAGAATGTGAATGCTTATGTACAGCACTGAGACAAGCAGCTCAAAGGACAGTTACCATTGGTTAAAAGAACAATATCCCTTTGAAGACATCTCAACAAACCATCAGTAACAAACAGCAGGTGCACGCTATTTTCCAAGGTCGTTTCCCATTCTTTCTGCCCAGGAAAATTATCTTCCTCACAGGCTCTGGTTATACTGATTCTTGAAAATCACTTTTTGACCAGGATGTCAGCATCCACAGGTCTCTTCCAACCTGTTGATTCTATGATTCTGTGAATATTATCAGAGTTTGAGTGCAGAGAATACTAGATTGCACTTCAGACCAACAAAGGGAGAGGCTGGCTTATTTACTATTAAGAAACCAATTTATAGTGTTATGAGGTTCTATGTCTCTGTTTACCAGGAAATAATATGTAACTGTGATGTTTATTTATTGTATAAACGTTTCTCAACTACTTGTTCCCCAAAAAAGCAGTTGATGGTACTGTTACTGTATGGGAAGGCTTCGCTGCACAACAGCATTTGTTCACTTTGGTACTGTGAAATGAAACACCAACACTAAACCCCATTACAAGGAAAACAAGTAATAACTACTAACTAAACCATAAAACCAGTTTTCTAAAGCAAGAGAGTTTAATATTAACAGGAAGAAAATTTCACTTGGGATTCTGTTTTTGTCAACTGATTTTCAAGTGAAAAGGCACTGTAGATCACTTTCAACCCACCAAATTGAGGTGCTGAACTTCATCATCATAACTACTGGGGTGCCAAAGCTCAAAAAAAAATCATGTGGCACCCTAACAGGTGGTTAATCCATGTTATTGTCCACAGCTCCCAGATCTTGGCTCCATATACAATGAAGACAGAAAAGTACTCACAGGGCCTTTGAGGCAAAGCACCCAATGCAAGACTTATCTTGCAACAGATTGCTTAGGCAACTTGGAAGGAGGCAAAGTATATTTTTGGCAATAAAAAATATATTTGGCAATAAAAAATTGTGTAATTATTACTGTGAAAATCCCTGTGAAAGGTGAAGTGTGTGGTAAACACAGGCCCTGGCTCTTGCTATTGACACCAAGTTGTAAGAAGTACAAAAGCACTGATTTGAATGAGAAAGAATCACATCTATGCACTGGACTTAGACTGCTTCCTTCTTATATCATCTAATATGATTTCTGTACATCACTCACTTGGGTTAATTCATATATGGAAATACCTTTTCTCCAAGTGTCTGATTTCTTGAGCTTTCAGAAATCTTGACAACAAATTCGAATCATACGACATCTGACAGCAGGAAAAGTCTGCTCATTAACATTATGGAATAACTATTTTCAAGTACTCAAAAGAAATTGTTAAAAAGCTCTTAATGAGTAATAATAGGCTATGGGAAATATGCAGAGCTGAATGCTGTAAACAGGTGAATTCTGAAATTTCGGAGTCCTGGGAGCTAAGTTTATAAGTTTCTGTGTTAGTACAAGATGAATCACACCCCAACTACAGAAGGAGCCTGTGATGGTTCATTCAGATCTGGTCTTCTTAGCTGCTTGAGTTAGGACAAGGAAATTACCTCATTTCCACCCCTACCATTCAATTACTTCCACAGATTCAGAGTTTGGTGAGACATTGCCGAGTAAGAGCTCCACTGCCATCTTTTAAATGCCTGTTCATACTTTAAAACGCTCACTTTATTTGTTTAATTGTAAAATTTGTTACTCTATGAATACAGCCAGGAGAAGACCTTCAGTTATTTAAGTCATGATGGTAGCATGTACACAGCTTATATAAGTTATTTGCAGAAAGAATTTCCCCATCTCCACCCCGGCATATTTTCCCAGCATTTCTGACATAAAATATGCAGCACAACAGCAACTAAGAATTTTCCTTCTACATATTGGACCACAAAACTAAGAATGTAATGAAGGCACAGATCCAGAAAGGTCCTAATAAAGCAACACAATGTGGATTTTTATTCCATTCTCTATCAATATTCACTGTTATCTAACTAGGAATGATAGGTTTTTGAAAGGGAAATTGTCATGCAATTTCTACAAGAGATGTCTTGAAGTCAAGTAGGGTTCGTCTTTGGTATCAATTACGTGTTCTGCCTGAGAATACTGAATGTTCTGCCTGTTTCATTCTGGGATAGTATCCATCACACATGAAATTCATATTTCATTAAGTATTGCACTATCCCAAATGTGCACTTCAGAGTTTTGGTTATAGATGGAAGATATCTTAAGATTAATAAGGTTGATTTCTTAGACTGCAGATTTGGCAAAGGTTATTTCAAAATTCAGGGCTTGATCTTGCAGCCAGCTGCTGTTGACCCATTGGCTCTAACGCAGTGTGTACATAAGGAGAGCAAGGCCTGATCATCTGTGTGCAAAGCTTCTGCGTGGACTACAGCAGGGGGATCATTACAAGAAGCAATATAAAAGCACAGCACTAATGGCATGAGAGTATTGACATAATGTAACAGAACCTGCCATCAGGCATTCTCCAGTGTAGCTGAAGCCATAGTTTTCAACTTTGTAATCACTTTGAACAGGGGCCTAAATCAGCACAAAAAAAGTACGTCAATTTTAGTGCAAATTAGAACAAGAGTCAACGTGATGGGAAGCATTATTGAGAATGTTAGTTCAAGGACTTCAGTCTTCTTAATTTTTGTCAAGGCTGCCACTCGGGAGAGGTAGCAAGTTCTTTTGTAAAGAGAGATGAATGAAAAATGCCAGTAGACCTTCCTGAGAAGGAAGTTAAACCATGCTTTTCCATCTACATTCAGAGACATGTCACTCATTTGGAATGCTGGGTGATACGAGGAACAGAGCCTTGGCATATTCTCATCCTTTTACCAAAAGGCTGTTAAGTCATCATCAAACCTCTGTCGTGCAGTGGTATTAGTAGCTCTTCCCACAATGAGCTTCCTCCAGTAACTGAAGCAGTCCTTGCTGGGCTTCCCTCTCAAACACACTGTTCACACTGACACCAACAAAGGGCACTCCACTTGAACATCTGTTTTGTTGTTCATTGTCATTTCATAGGGGTTGATTCTACAGCAGAATTCTGGGACTGAGCCTGTTTCCAGGAGCTTTGTCCTAGGGATAAGTTTAACTCTTCTTACACCTTTTCTCTCCATTTCAAATGGCACAATCCATTTCCATGGTACAATAACTCCTTTTGCTGTTAACTCTTATTTTGAAGGAGCACTTGTTTCTGATCTTGTCTCTTCTTTATTTGCTTTGACAGAATCTGTTAGAACAGAGGAAAGGATCAAGGACTAATTGTAGTCCTGTGAAATATTCTGATTTTTGTGTTGCTGTACAACAGATTATTATTTAGCATCTACAGTTGTAAGCCAGTAAATATTAACCAGTGTTCCTGATCCTACACACTTTTTCAAAGAACTGAAGTCTTTCCTGTAGGCAAGCTCTTTGAACATCACAAGTACCCGACTTGCTGAGGTCTTTTGTATGAAGAAATTAACATTAAAAAACACAAGAAATTTTAAAAAAAGAAAAAAGCAGGCTTGGTTTGCTAATGTGGGCTGCAGTCAGAAACTGGAAAATGCTGCAGTCCTTGGAATGCAGCATTGGACACTTTACATTTGTGACCATCTTCACTGCATTCTGCTGAAATGTTTCCACTAAGATTTTAATACCAGTTTGTTATTTCTTAACATCTGGATCAGATTTAATAGCAATTACACACTTTGAAAAGAGATTGGGGTTTGGGGCTTTGAGAGGGCAGGAAAGGTGGCTTTCAGTAGACAAATGAGCCTTGAGTCATTCAAAGGGAATCCCATCCAGGACAAATTATTTACTTTTTCCTTTACCTTACTGAAACGTTGCTCAAAAAAGCCCTGTCCAATATTTTAGTCCAAGAATTTCAAAACCAGATGGAGCAAGGTTCAAATGCTTAAACTTAAGGATATAGCACCATTTTGGATCCACGGGGATATTAAAACATCAGTATGGAGCTGTCAGCCATGTCATCAGGAAGACCCATGCCACTCTGGCTGGATTCAAGTATCCCAGAGGGAGCAATGAAAATTAGTAGTCACTTTTGTAACCCTTGGCCATAAGGATTGAATAGGAGTTGCACAGACATTGCAATGCACAAGAAGTGATAACAGAGAGACATTGGTCATTTCGAAATGTTGAAATCTGAGCCTTTAAACTAGCAAGAGCAGCAGTAGGTCAAAGCCACTGAAAACCAAAATATTAAAGATACTGCAGCTTCAACACAGTTGCCTTGGGTGGTTGTGTTGGGTGCTGATCTTTACCTACCAGAGGAGCTAAACGGGTTATCAACTCAATTATCAACAAGAAGAAAATGGAATACAACATGCTGTCATGTGCAGGAGACATTTGATTGACTTTTATCATGTGCCAGGTGAAAAACTGTGATTCCAGATGAAATTCTCCCCTTGCATAAAAATGGATTTTGTCTCCACTCACTAAAAGGAAATACATTCAATTACACCCCAAAATAAGTCAATCCCTCCATTCTATACACATAGAAAAGATATTTTAATTCAAATTCTTTATATTCCACAAATATTTCCATCACTGATTTGATTCTTTGGGGGGCAGCAGGCAAATTTTATTTTGTCCACATATAGTCTCAATAATAGTTGTGGGGCTATTATTACAGAAAACAGACATCTGTGGTGGTATTTACTAACTAGTCTCTATATGCTTCCTTCATAATTGGGAAGAGAGGAGGAAATAAACATATTTAGCTGTTATTTTTCTTATGCTAAAGTAAGCATCTAAAATAGGCCAAAAAACTTCTTAGTTAGAAGTGTCCATTTCTCTTCGCCAGTAATATGGAACTTTGGGTAACTCAAAAATAAATGTCAGCACACCAGATGTCTATAGACAAGATTAATTCAGTCCCAAGGATAAGAAGATACGCAGATTATGTTAACACCTCTTTACAGCAATTACCCATATTATGAGGTATAGTCAGCTGCGGATTAAATGAAAAACAAGCTTAATGTTCCTTTGCCTTCAAGCCCATAATAGTCCTGCTACTGCAACATTTCTTCTAGTGGGAAGTAATATACCAGTGATGATATACTTCTATTTAATATGACAATTTATGACAAGAGTTGGATATCAGTTCTGTAATGCCCCTATTATCGTATTTTGAAGCATCATGGTTCATCATGAATGTCTGCATTAAATATTAGGAGAACAGCATCTGTCTTGTGTAGAGGATTCCAGTAGAGGTGTTTAAATTGGTAGAGACAAAAATGTACAGGCGTGGAAGCACCACAAATAATCACGTGGCAGGAGAAGGGCTAGAAGAATGGTGCATTGATAGGAGGTCATCAAGATCCCAGCACACCTCTGTGTTTCTTCTCAGAATACCCAAACTGGGAAAGAAAAGATAGTGTGTAAATCTTGAGTGCTCACAGGTGGAACAGGATGCAGAGACTAATCCCCAGTTTATATGGAGAACAAAACAGGCATATCCAAAATCACCAACCTAAACTGAATCCAAAAGACATGAAGAGAACATGGCCTATTTCTCTTGTCCTCTGTGTCATAGAATTATAGAATCATTAATGTTGGAAAATACCTCAAAGATCTCGAGTTTAATGATTAACCCAGAACTGCCAAGTCCACCAATAAACCACATCTATAAGTACCACATCTACACCATTTCTGAATACTTTCAGAGATGGCGACTCCAGCACTTCCCTGGGCAGCCTGTTGCAACGCTTGACCACTCTTTCAGTAAAGAAATTTTTCCTAATGTTGAATCTAAACCTCCCTGGCACAACTTGAGGATAAAATTTCTGTTTGTCCTATTGTTTGGTACCTGAGGGTCCATACAACTGTGTCCCTGTGGCAGCACTGGGAGTCTCGGTCTGCCTGCCTGCACATCAGCATCTTGGTGCTGCAAGGGAAGACCAAACTATTTGAACCTACGTGATTTGGTGTTGCACGTGACTGTGGAAACATGTGGATTAATGAATTAAATCAGCTCTGTTTTAAAATATAATCACCCGCCCCTCTCTAAGATTTCCTGCTGAGATCTATGCTATTGCTGCAATGGTGCAGCACTGTTTTTGACAAAGTACCTGTCTCTGTCAAAAAACAGCTCCTCATCAGCCTAGATCCGCTGTTTTCTTTCATGTCAGTAAATATCCGACGGCAGGAAATATTTGACACTACTGTAACACTAAAAGAGTTCATGAGCATTGTGCCAGATTTTTGGAGGCACAGTTAAGAAGAAATTCCAGTACTGTTCAACTTTTAATTTCAGACCTGCTAGCAGCATGACTAAACTCACAATTACATTATTTCACTTGGCTGAAACCTAAGGGAAAAATGGACAGTGATAAACCCTATTCCAGAGAGCCCTGAATTATGGGAGACAGGGTAGTTTACAATTGATTATGTTCCACAGCTTTGTGAATGAACAGGTTGAAATCTGGCACTTACCTATAAGAAAGAAAAATTAATGCTTGGGTATATTATTCATTCAAAAGAAAAAGAGCCAAGCCCTTTGCTGGCATAAACTGCCACAGGTCTATTGATTTCAAACAAGAGCTTATTTGCATCAGATGAACATCCAAGCCATATTTTATAACATGCTCAACTTTGATTAATTGTTATTACAGTCCTAAAAAGAATTTTTCATTTCTCAATTATTTTCGCACTAGACACATAAAGAAAACAAAAAGCCCTGCCATTGAATACACCAATAAATATTCTTTAGCTATAAGACAATTAATAATTCTTTTCATAATTTGAAGAACATTAGACTTGATGTTCACAGCTGACTTGTCATGAAAAGTGAGCAATGACATCTCCTACACTCATTCGGGTGGACTCAACAATGTTGTCTGTGTTCAGTTTTGTTTTTCCTTTCACCACTGTGTTAGGTCATCAGGAACACCTCTTGAACAGAAATCCCCAAATGGAAACTTTAAATGTCTGGACAAAACTGGATGAGGTTTTCTATGTAACCGGTGTAGAGGTGCCTGTATGGAGCCATCTGAGAAACTCTTATCTTCATTGTTCAGAACTACAGAAGTATTATTCATGCAGCAGTCTGGGCCTCCATTCTTCTGCCTTTAATTTACATATCATTACAATTCTTCTTTAGAAATAAAAACCCCTGCATTATTCTGAGTCCTGTGCTCCCATGTGATACAGACCAGGTTTTTCCTTGACCTGCCAATGATTTTATGGTTCATTCCCTTTCCTTCAGTATTATTATAATAGTAACATACTGGATATTTAGGAAAATCATGTCTGTAGGCTGTTAGTCTCCAGATGTGTGAGACAGGGCAAAAGGAAGGGGAAGGGAGAGAAAAGAGCAGGAAGGAAGTAAAAGAAAATTGAGAGGGAGAAGGGGGAAAAGGAGGCAGGAATGAAGGAAAATGGACAGCTACTCCATGGTTACAGGAATCAACACATAAGATTGCTTTGAGAAATGTTGAGTGAATTCTTGAGGTCCAAGCACAAGTCATGAGGTGTTTTCTTCAGTCACATCTCCTCTGTGGATGCACTTCTGCATAACAACCATGTTTACATCTAAAATTTTTTTCTCTGATAAATCTGCCTTATTTGTATTTATTTAACAGCTGATTTTTTTCAGTGGCTTCATACCAAATACACCAGTATCCTTCAACTCATTCAACCATGGTGTAATACCTGATGTAGGTAAATACTTGACCTCTCCTTCATTTAAAGATCATTTAGAATTATGTCACAAACCTGCTCTGTGCTGTCTATTGTCATGATCTCCTCTGACTTCATATGCCAAGCAACCTTCAACTAAATTTGTACTTAAATGGAAGACCTTCTGAAGAATATATCTATTAAAGTAAAAAAAAAAAAACAAAAAAACCCAAAAAAACCCAAAAACTCACAGTAGTTTTGGTAGTTCAGAACACAAGGTTCTGTAAGTAGGCATTCTGAACCTTTACAGAAAGGTGCTATAGAATTTGCTATAGGATTATAAAAACTTATAAGATTTTAAAGCAGATTGAAAGATTCTTTAATAGGGAGTGTATATACTGTTATATTTTATGGTCCTGACCCTTTCACAGTGACGAATCATGACTGGTTAAAATGGTCACATAAAAGGGTATTTGCTTCAGCAAACTACTTATAAAATACACTGTGGTTCCAACACTGGGCTCTATTGTCAACCATAAACATCTATAGATGTCTGTAAACTTGATTCTGCCATCTTGAAGATATGACCAGAAAATACTCTATATTGTGTATTATGGAAGCAATTGGTTGATCCCAACTGTTAAAGAAATAAAAACATGTTCTTTGAGGTTGTTCAAATCTAATATAATAACAACTATGGAAGGAAGATCAGGAAACGCTGATTTACACCTGTGGGTTATTAATATTTTCTCATACATCGCCATTCTTTTTCATAGGATCATAGGGAAATTCAGGTTGGAAGGAAGCTCAGGAGGTCTCTAGTCCAATCTTCTGCCCAAATATGAGGTCACACCATATTGTGAGGGGCTTTATCCAGTCTGGTCTTGGAAACCTCCAGACACAGAAGCTGCACAGTGCCTCTGTGCAGGTTGTGAATCTCCTGTTTCCATGTATTCCCACTGTCCTTCATCCCCCAACCATGCATCACTTCCTTAGCTAAGGCTTTTCTTTTGTTTTGTGTGTTGTCATAGCTATGTTTTAATTACTGAACTGGATTTATATTGGTGTACCTTAATACCTGTAGACAGTCCTGGTGATACTAATGAGATTATGCCCAAGTGCATCCATACCTGGGGCAGGACTGCAGACTCTGCAGACCTTCTATGTAAGCAAAGGAGAACAAATATCAAGTTAAAAAAATATTTCATAGAATTTCAACTTGCCTTTTAAACAAACACATTTTCTGTAGATCTCACTTGTTCGGCAACACCAAACTCAAACACCAAAATTAATTAAAAACCCCCCAAAAACCCACCCAAAAAAAAAACCCCACAAAAAAAAACCCCAACAACAACAACAAAAAAATCAAAGCAAACACATAAAATCCCTTCCATTAGATATATATATAATTTAACAACCCTAATTTAACAAACCTGGGTGTGTCAAAGAAACTGGAACAGTCGATATATTTAAAACAGTCTAAGTCAAATCCTGAGAAGCTTTATATAATGCAGTAATGATCTCCCTAGAATTATAAGAAATTTTCTATTCAGTGTGCTGGCTTATCCTACATATTTAAGGACAGAAACAGGCAAATAAATGAAGACAAGATTTGAGACTGTGACATAAAAAATGGAGAAAACGGGAGTCTAATATATACTGTCAGATAAAAGGAGCCTGAAGGGAAATGATAACACAGTTTAAATACCCTGAAGGAAGCAATATCAAGGAATGAAGAGAGTTATTCACACTATGTAGTAGAGCTAAACCAATTTGTGTTTAACAGGACCTGGAAAAATAAAAGAGAACAACCCTACTTCAGCAAGACAATATGAACATTTCAGGGAAACAGTACTGCATAACTAACTAGGACTCCAGCAGGGAGACTGCCACACTTCACCTTTCTTAAAACCTTTTCTCCCTTGCTGGTCAGCCAGGCAGGCCCTGGCCCTGCAGCTGTCCTGTCCCTCAGTGGTGCCCACCCTTGCCCACGTTAATCCCCTTGGCTGGCAGGAGCTCTGTGCTCACCCTTACCCACAACGACAGGGTCACTGAGAGCCCCGCCAGCTCTCACCCCTAACAGGTACCCCGTGAGAGCCAACCTGTTTCTGGGAAGGCTGCTTCCAAACAATGGCGACCGGGAAACATCTCCATGTAAAGACTGGCCCATAGCCACACCATGGTCACTGGTGGAACCCCACTGCACACCGCCCACCAAGCTGCACTGTCCTTAGCACTTAGCAGTGACCACCATCAGCAGGCCAAAAGCCCTGTCATCGAGGGCTTTCACGTGATCTTTATCATATGATGCCTGTACCACACATTTTCAGGAGGTTTCTTTCAGCTTACTGGACTGGATTGCATCTAGTCCATTCCTGTCTCCTGCATGCTCACTACCAACTAAAATGGATCAGGTGTGCTCCTGGACTACCTCTTCCATCCTGGTTTCACCGTTTCTGGTTTAGGTGCTCTGAGACCACTCTGAACGAAAGCAGAGAAAATGTGGATGGTGGGAGTTCAACCCAAAAGTGCACTCTCGATCCAAATTTAAATGCTAATGCAGATTAATCCAATTGCTCAGTTTCCAGGCAATTGCCTTCTCAGCCCTCTTCACCTGGGTGTAGAAAAATCTGGGCTTTATTTCCAGCATGACGCTCTTTTATTTCTGCATTTTTACTTTTGCATTCCTCACTCTCATGCTCCCAGTTTCTGCAGGAACCATCATTTATATTGATGATTTCAGTGTCCTACTTTGTCTTTTTCCTACTTTGTCCCTGATATATTTATTTTTTCACTGGAAATGACAGTCCCTGTACAGCACATTTAAGAAATATCCTTGCAGTTTTCTGATACCTTCTCCAAGACCAAGGACCCAAAGGAAGTGGTCCAAAGATCTCCAGAGATTCAGAGGCCCCAAGAGGGAAACCACTGTTTTAAGGCTCCCCACAGAGGAAAGGACAGAGGCAATAATCAGCCTGGAACAGTAATATAGCACTCATGGCAAATGACCTACTTCTGGAGAGACAGCAATGCCTCTTCAAATGCTCTACTACTCTCTTCCATTGCATCTCTCCCTTACAGTTCATTATTAAATCAGAGTAATCATACAAGGGAAAGAAAATTCCACATATGTTACAATTAGATTTTAAAAAATGCCCTTTCAAAGCTCAACATCACAGATCATCTTTGATTTTAAAGACATTTCATTAGTCATGATGACTCCATGTAGGCCTGAATCCATTGCAATAATATCGAAGATGACAGCATAACCAAAAAATAAGAGAAAATGAAGAAAGGCATTGCCTTCATTATTTCTTTATACTGCAATATCTTCTGCAGGATAAATCAAGTGGATTTTACAAGCTGGGTGTTACAGCACAGATTCATTTTTCATAGCTTTCATACACATTTTTCTGCATTAAGCAAACAACTGCCAAATAAAGGCTAAACTGTGCTTTTGGAGTCAAGCCATCCCTCAAGCAGTTCTGCATGAATCACATCGTGTTTATTGGTAGCCTCAGACAAACGAGCAGTAGCCCTGACTAATGACAACAAACGTAATAAAATAGCTATGCCTCATTGCTTCTAGAAAAGAGGAGAGAGGTAGCATAACCACATTCCTGCTTGTTCTGATGTTACAGTGATTTTTCCATCAGTGCCAGACAGGACAGAAATCCTTTCTCAAATTATTTCTTAAGGAAGGAGCACCTGACCAGCAGCAAGTAAATTAGATATGACACAAGTTACCTGGATTTTATTCCTTGCTTTGATAAAGACTTCCCACACGATTCAAACAAGTAATTTTTAATATCTCCCTGTTCCCAAGCATTATGTATGAAAATAATTACTTCCATGTGTATTAAGAGAACGTTCAGTGCCTATTACTTGACACTATGGCAAGGAAAGTCAGACGGTCCAAGATCTTTCACATGTGGGATGAGTCTAATTGTTTTGAGAGATGTTATATCCAAGCACAATAACATTGTTCTAATAAAAGAGCCTGATTCATTATTGTAATTATCTTCCCAGGAATACATAGAAAAGATCACACCTGAATAATATTTCACAGTATTTTTCTTTAGAGCCTGAGAAATCATTGGAATGTTGAAATATAAGTGCCAGCATTCCTTTCTTAAATCAAGGCTGAATAGAGAGGATTTAGAGCAGCAGCACCACCTGTCGGTAAATTTGTCACCAAATTACCTAAAAAGCAAACAGAAAACTATCAAAGCAGACCATTAAATGAAATGCAAGATATAACCTGCAAATTGTATCTTCTACTGTATCATCTTACTGCCAAGATCCATGTGAAACTAGGACCAACATCAAGGGGCAATCATGTTATTAGTGCCAGAGAACTCTTCTTCCACATGAATTTGTTCTTTTATTATAGGCAATGTTTTCCTGAGCCACAATTTCACATTTTTCACCCTCAGTAATTTTGCAGGAGTGAAGGCTGCCTAATTTGTGCAGAAGCTTCAGATTAAAATCAGGGTGGTTCTTCAAAGTGAGTATACACAGGAAAGAATGTTCCTGGAAGAGGCAAAGCCATCGTAAGTGGCAAACAGTTTATCAAGCTGTCAGCAGTGTCACTTCTGGCTGCGAAATCTGAAAGAGCAACAAATGCAAGGTTAGCAAATGATTATTACTTGAGGAAGGGTGGCATTCACATAACTGTGAAAACAGGGAAATCTCACAGGTCTTACTGATGAGATTGTTCTTCCAGTGTGGAATAGCAATGCAAAATACCTAGAAGATCATAAGGAAAAAACCCATCTCATAATCTTAAGCTCTGAAACAGGCTGTAGCGTGCAGATAAATATTTTGCTTGCTAATAGAGTTGTCTATGGAGATGTTAAACAAGGCTTATGGCACACTGTAATAAAGGCAAAATGACATAGAAAGGAAACCATCATCAGCTGTAGAGATCTGAGCAACAATCTCGGGGGAAAAGAAACAAAACAAAACAGACAATTTCACCAAATAAACTTGAAATTAGTAAAATCTATGGTCAGTCTAGTATCACATAATGTCACACTTTTTATATGGAGCGTGTCAGCCTTTCTAGACCAAGAACCACTCTGGCAGGTGCTGATGTGCTCAAACTACACCATGTAGTTTACATATGCCCATTGTTCATATGCTTATCTGCCACTAGGTATTACTGCAAGGTACTGCTCCTGTGGAAGCTTTGATCTGTGGTGCTGAGACTATCTAAGGCAGATCTGGCCATCATATCACATCTGAGCTTCCACTCAGAAGAGCTGTTCAAAGCTTCTGTGCTCTTCTACTGCCAGCACAAGTTCAGTGTGCAATGCACTTGCACCCACCGGGATCTGTTCTACAGCCACAAAATTCTGGATACAATGACCTCCAGCTTCCCTTGCCCAAAAAATACGGAATTTATTTTTTAACACATCTAGTAACTAATTGCCTGGTCCCAGGCATATATTTTGAAGCAACTCATTAGTTTTATTATGGATTTAGGCTTAAACAACCGGTCACGTGACTATTTACATGCTTTGGAGAATTCTGAGACCAGCCCAGCAGCTGAAATTACAAATAAATACCCGGGTTTTGCTGGTCCTACTTCTAATTGCTCATGCCTGAGAACATGATCAGTGTCAGCAGTTTCAATCGTCGTGGTTACCTATGATCAATTGCACAGTTTTCTTTTTAAAATCTTTCACTGACTGACAGATGCATTTATTTACAGCTTAATAGACATAGGCTGCAAACTTCACTTGTGATAGGATGAAGGGAAATATGAGCTCTGTGAAGGACAAGGGGCAGTGGGGTGTCCTCATTCCTCACTTGGTCTCTCACTGTCAGCAATGGAAAATTTCAAAGGGGTCAACATAGCACACTCTACAGAATGTGGTCTTTTCCACCTTTAACTGCAATAAGGTTTTCACTTCAGTTCTAGGAAACTGACTTTTCAGAAGGTTTCTACAATCCGGCCTCTCTGCAAGAACTGTGGTGGTCATTGCTCTCCAGATGGAAGTATTGCCCGCAAATAACTGCACTGACATTTTCTCCTTTGCTCTTTCCCTCTCCTGCCACAGCCACATTAATAAGTCACTACCAGAGGGAAATAGAGACCAAGTTGTTTCAGATGACTAATAGAGTTCAGATAACCCAATTAATTTAGTGTCCAACATAAAGCACCTTAAAAGAACCTCAATTTTTCAGCAAATAGTCATTCAGCTTTATATGGAGATAAAATAACATCCAATAATCTCAAAGGAGATGCCAAGTACCAATTTAAAGTAAATGGGAACATCTTTGGGTTTCATTAGGACTTCTCAGACCTTGAGATAAAAAAATCATATATTATTTCTAAAGATTCACTTGTGCCTATCTAGAAATTACACTTTTGTACTCTGCACATTTGAAATTGCAGTCACTGTGCACTTCAGAACAGTGCTGAACTGAACTCCATATCTGCAAAGCATTTTTGAATAATGTGGTTCTTTTTCCCCCATTTTGCAACAAAACAGAAGGATAATGTATTTTTTTAACAGTACTGACAAAATATCAAACCACTCCACTAAGAGCATCTTTTCCTTCATCAGCTCCCTTTGATTTCATATCATTGTTTTGGTTCCCCAAAAGAAACATTTTGTCTACCTCTTTTGAGATGAAACAGTTAAAAACAGACAGAGAACTGTTAAGCACTAGAGCAATGATCTCTAAATACAATTTTAGAACATTCATTATTTATTACGAGCATTTGAAATTTCACTGAATAAGTTCATTTTGGTTTAACTCTCTCCTAGCTTCTGCCTCAAGAGAAAACAGGGTTGTTGGCAAAGTTACTGTGGGGCTTTTCAAATGCCCAGGTGTTGCAGTGTAATCTACAATCCTACTTTTGCCATCTTTACAACACCTACACATTTGCCTAAAAGAGATCTTTCCTATGAATACGCTTTCGCAGCATACATGCAAAATGGATGTCTGAAATTTGTGGTTATCTCAGTATCTTGGCATGTCTTTCACAGCATACATACCCACTGGTCTTCATGACCAACTGGGTCTTTACCATGTTTTCTGTATCTGTATTCTACTATTTATATATCTACTGATACCTACATCTACTTAAAATTTGTATTTCCTGACATCTTTTGCTCTGTTCTAAACCAGTTCATTTCATATCTTCATCACTGTCATTGTTGGGGCTCCACTAGAAATTCTGTACACACTGCCGTATACAGTGCCCCAAACAACTTCATATTTATACTGTAAAGAACAGCAAATGGGGACAGAAGCACACACGATACAATAGTCTGTTGTTGTTATCTTCTGGGTGCATGTTTTTCTCAGTCAGAACTCCAGCAAGAGGAGACTAGGAAAGCTGCAGTCACTGTAAAAAGCCAATTTTAAAAAGACCATCAGGTGCAAAATTGTAAGAGCGGCAGAGCTTGCTCTGAGCCTCTTCTTTTTTTTTTTCTTTCCTGCACAGCTCCAGCCTGCTTACTTATAAGCCAAGCATCTTATAAGTAAGAGACTGATGATCTTTTGAACTACTGTTTCAGCTTACTGATAGCTAGATCAAGCACAGAATGATTTCTTTTTCTAGTTTATTTTATTGTGGCGACTCTTCCTAATGCCACACTGAAGCCTGGTTCCCTCTATTTCCAAACTATCCGGTAAGTTTAAAAAAAAACAACAAAAAACCCCAACAAACTACAAAAATCACAATCATAGTTACCATAGAAACTATCTCTAAGATACAGAACAATTTCTTAAAGAAGTCTGCAGAGGAGTACTGAGTATCATCAGAGCTGTGACACAATGGTTAAGAAAAATTGAGGGACAGGCTGTGCTCCAGAGCCTCAATTTCTCACAAGTTTCTTGCAGTGATGTAGAGTGACTCTGTTGAAATAGGAATGGCTATGTGCACAGAGAGTGTCACAAGTCCGTCACAAGTGCATCACAAAACAATGAAACAGAGTAATAGAACTTATCCCTTCACATCTTCAAGTTGTTACACTTGATAAGAGTATGACTGGGGTGTTGCATCAGACTCAGCCAATGGATATCACTCTTTGCATTTGTGTTTATATCTGTGAAAGAATGATAGAGTTCCTCTGGACGGAAATAATGTGTTATCTGGGCTTCTCATGGTACTGACATCTTCCAGTCTTGTGATACTATGAGGAAAACAAATCTCTTGTCATTTCAGCCCATAAATGGCTCCCTTTGGCATTAAAAAGTCTGTAAAAACCATAATTACAATTGCAAAAAAAACAGAGACAAAACCCAAGTAACAGATCCTACATGCATTCCCAATGCATGACATCTCAGGCGTAAGTGCAGACACTTTTCAACTCAAAGATGCTGCCAAATGAAAAAAATGTCAGTGCTATTTGTTCCTGCTACTAAAAAAAATATGTTTTCTGAACTGCATTTCAAAATCACTTTGTATTGAGAATGCCTTCTGGAACACAATCCAGAGCTGTTACAGGAGAATTCTGCTACCACCTTCTGGCTGACAGAAATTCTTAGCACTTACTTAACCAGCATACACTGAGTTCATAATGCGTTTGCTGTTTTTCAGTCTGCACTCTTCACATCTTCTTTAATACATAAATAGGAATTACACACAAAAACTTAAAACTGTCATTTTACAAACCTTTCTGGTTTGTAATTAGGAAGATTTCAATTTTTCATAATCAAAATGGAACTTCTTGACATAAAACTAAGTGGGGTTTTTCCACGTCTTATCCCTCCCAAAAAAGTATTGTGATTCAATCCAACTTATTTCATTATCAATGAACAGAGAAATCCATTGTTAACATCACTACAAAAAATACTTCACAAAAAGTGCAGTCTTGTAAATTCTTTTGCACACTTATCTCATTGCATGTGCAATTAGTCCCACTAACTTCACAGCATCAGAAACAAAGGTGATCAGTATGCTGGATAGCTGCCTTTACCTGAATACACTTGCTTGCAGTAAATTGAATGAAAAAAAGAGCATAACCAGAACATAGCCTCCTTAGCTGTGTTATGACCTTTTCTACCATTGCCACAATTTATTCTTAAGACTTCTGCAGTTGCCAAAGAAAATCAGCACTTTTTTCTTTTGCTCTTAAGTAAGTAGCCAGATGTCAGCTCCAGAAAAGACTGAAGCTTTTAACTCAAGTTTCAGAACCCTTATGACAAAGAAATTTACATTGTGTATTTACACATTTAAAATACCTTTATTTTTAAAGCAACATCAGATGTGGGGAACTGTGTAAGACAGCACTTTGAATGAGTTTGGTAATACTGACCAAGAGAGAATAATCATGAGGAAAGTGTAGAGGAGCAAAGTAAAGGCCATCATTATTTTCGAGAACTAAGGCAAGGTCACTTCTAACATAAGCCCTTTCTTTTGCTGAAACTGGTGCTCAGAACTTCAACCAAATTTAGCTGCGTTAGTCACCTCCAAGAGAAAAGAAGAAAAAAGGAGACAAAGCTGGAGATGGAAGCTCAAATTCTCCATGAAAATATCCACCAAGTTGAAGTGAACATGTTACTATACTGTAACTTTTAAACATCTCATCTGTATTTAGAGACTCATAGAACCATTAAGATGGAAGAAGGACCCTAAAGGTCATCTAGTTCCAAACCCTCTGCCATGGGAAGGGATGTCACTCACTAGACCAAGTTGCTCAAAGCCCCATCCAACCTGGACTTGAACGCTTCTATTGTCTGAGCAACTTATTCCGCTGCCTCACCACCCTCACACTAAAGAACTTCTTTCTAATACCCAGTCTAAACCGGACCTCTTTCAGTTTAAAGCCATTATCCCTTGTTCCATGTGGAAAGTCCCTCTCCAGTTCTCTTGTAGTCCCCTTTGTGTACTGGAAGGCTGCTCTAAGGTCTCCCTAGAGCCTCCTCTTATCCAGGCTGAACAACACCAGCTCTCTCAGCCTGTCTTCAAAAACGGGGTGCTCCAGCCCTCTGCTCATCTTCATGGCTCTCCTCTGGACTTGCCCCAACAGGCCAACATCTTTCTTGTGCTGAGGGCCCCAGAGCTGAACACAGCATGGTGGATCTCTTCAGAGCAGAGCAGAGAGGCAGAAATCCTCCCTCACCCTGCTGGTCACACTGCTTTGGATGCAGCCCAGGACATGGTTGCCCTTCTGGGCTGTGAGTGCACATTGCCAGGTTGTGTTGAGCTTCTCATCCACCAACACCCCCAAGTCCTCAGGGCTGCTCTTACCTCATTCTCTGCCCAGCCTGGACTTGCGCTTGGGATTGCCCTGATCCATGTGCAGGACCTTGCACTTGGCCTTGTTTCATGAGCAATTTCATGAGGTTTACGTAGGCCCACCTCTTAAGTCTGTTAAGGTCCCCTTGGATGACATATTTCATTTCAGCTCTTCTCCCACCTGTATTCCTGTAATCCATCAACTTTGTGTTCCAGCTGATTTGGGTCACAGCATAAGTGCACTGTATGTGGCTACATGAATTATCTTAGTATTTTCTGTCATCTAGGGAGTTGAATTTTTTTAAATTTCACCACAGCATTTATGTTTAATTATTCACAGATTGTGTAGTATTTCAATCTTGTTTCAGCTGCAGGAAGGATGAAAAAGGTCATTATAATACATGCATCACTGCAAGTCATGACAAAGCAGCACTCTGGAGAATGGCTGTACAGACTGCATCAAACAGGTTTCACTTTCTGCAGCAAGGTCAAAGGCACAGAAAAATTTAAATGAGAAAGCATCAACATATTATCCCATATCCTACTGAACTCAGTAACAAAATTTCCAGTCTCCTTAGTAGCACCTGAAAGCAGACTTCTGAAAACTGCTTAAAATATTATAATGTTTTCTAGATATTGCAGACACCTAGGTTACTTAAAAAACTACCTATGAAAATTCTGCCTTAAATGAATTCCAACAATTGCACAGCAAGCCTATGCTAAAGTCTGATATCAAAGCAGGTGGTGAGCCTTAATGAAGCATCTACTTAAATTCAGATTGTGCTTTAGCAGCAAGCACTCTGGTGGATTATTAGAAGCGGATGCTGTTTAATCTCTCTTACCTCCTGGGAAAACCTGGCATTTAAAAAATCACAGAAGAGGGAGAAAAGCGTTCTCTCCCAAAAAGTCAGTTGTTCTGCTTCTCCATGAGATGTGACATTTTAAGATGTTCTGCCCTTCATCAAATCTGAACATATTTAGTTGAATAGGAGAGTTTCTTGCAAACTCTGCAGGCTTTTGGCTTTTAGCTTTACAGGGATTTACATTTGTATTTTAAACCTCTGCTAAGCTTCCTAAAGAAAGGATTTGTTTAATTATTTCACATTTTGATATTTCTAGATCTCAAACAGAGCTACCTGCCTTGATTTTAAATGAGTCCTCAGAATCCACTTAAATTTCAATGACTCCCTCTCTGTTCCAAGGAAGTTGAGGGAGCCCAAAATGCCCTTTGCCTCTGATTGGAAGCCAAAATATTCTGGTGTGACAAGTGCTACCAACACAAAAGCTCTAGTCTGAAGCTTGAGCCTTGAAAACCTTCTCCTTACCCTCCTTCAGATTTAATGAAAACTGGTTTTGTTTGGGGCTTTTTTGCAATCCCATGTCCAGCAGTTCAGCATGAACAATGTCCTGATTTGAAGACACCAGGATGAAAGACTTCTCACCCAACAAACTAGCAAGCAAATGAGCAGATTCTGCATTTTGAGGAGTGAACTGAAACATCCCATTTCTTAACAGGTTCCAGTTCTACAGGGAAACCATGCCATTTCCAGTGCTTGGAAATATGCCTAAGTCTCATCATCCATGCACGAGATGGAATGACTTTTCACCGGTAGAAATTCAGGGTGGCTTTTTTCAGAGGAAGTCCTTCCACAGGATCTAGCTCTGTGCCACAAAAAAGGAGGGATATAAATCCCTCTGCTATCAGCCAGAAAACACATTCACTGGGTGAGGACACATGCATACATACATAAAGTCCAGAGTGCACATTCTCCTGTGTTATGTCTGTTCAAGGTAGAAGGCTGCTTCTGAAAGTTTTTAACTGTACAACTTCTGACATGAAAAAAATAGAACAGATGTAATTAAAATAAGAAGTGCATGCTCACAAATCTTTCACTATTTCTCAGACAAGATGTCTCAGAACATCTAATACAGGATCCAGTTGTTAAAGGCACCATAAAAGCTCGTCTAACACTCTGGAATCTAACTCTCTGGAAGACCCTGAAACTGAAAATAAAGGACAAAACACATAAAAAATTATCTAAGTACTTTTCATGTTTTAAGTTCTAGGGAACCAAAATACAGTGATCATCCATTAGATCATTATTCCTTATCACTCTGAATCTCATATGAAAGGTTTCTACACAAAATATATAGGAATAAATTAGATTTAAATCTAGCATGCCCACAAGCTAATTATCTAAATCTTATTTGAACAAGTTTGTTTCTACCTTTCCAAAACTGGGTTGAAAGCCTCTCATGCCTTCCTATCAAGCACAGAAAATGCCTTTTTGAAGCTAGGTAGACTTCTGTGAGATGAGTATTATATACTGTAAATTTGTAGTGTTTCGTGCAGGCCGAATACATGCAATTTCAAGAGTTGATTTCAAAGCATTATTTGCTTCTATAGTGTTCTGTGAAACAAAAAACCTCATTCTATTTAATGTCACATAGAAACATGACGGATACAGCTCAGTAACTTTCAGAGATCTGACTGCGTGTGTTAAAATTAACAACAAACTGAGTTTTCAGATTAATTTTAATGTGATATGCTGTAGAATTTTGAATTATGAAGCAAATACATTCTCTTTTGATTTCTGTCTGGGAGATATAAAGGCATGTCTCCATATCAGTGAGACAGCAAATAGTTGTGGAATATACACGTGATACTTTTTGAGAACACACTGATTGTATTTTTCTTTTCACAAGTCTTCTCTGAGTGTTAGAACCAAACTCCATTACTAATGTCATAGAAATGCTACTGTTTAATCCAGTAAATACCATGCTGCTAAAATAACTCCTTTTGAATTCTTAAAAAATATTCTTAGAACAGAAATTGATGCTGCTGCTACAGAAGCATAACTTTTTTTGCATTGCAGAAAGCCAACAAAACTTTGGCTCCTTCTAAAACAGATGTATGCTTGCACACTATGGATGAAATGCAACCACAGTCATAGAAATAGCACAGAACTTATTTTATGGATATAAATCACATTTTATTCTCATGTGGCACTTTCCCTGACAAGGAAACAGGTGAATTTTATGTTTTAAGGACAAAATTCTTTACCCTATGGTAATGATTCACATACACCTACTTTAAATATGCAACATTTCTGTCAATCTTCTACTTATAAAGTAAAGCGTCTTACAAAAAGAAACAACTTAAATGCTTTTATATAGAAAGAGAAGCATTCTTACATCTCCCCTTTCTTTCCAAACTCTTACCATCATTTGTATTCATACATTAAAATGCGTCTGGTAAATAGCAAGAGTGGGGGGTTTTTCTGCTTGAAACTGCAAGAGGCTTCAATGGGAAGTGCAGACCAGAAGCAAGCACTTGGCATTTGATGGCTCAAACAAACGTGTACCTTTATGTGAAACACACAGAAAAAAATGACAGCAGAGTGCATCAGGCATAAACTCACAAGCTTGCAAAGTTTGGGGATATATCGGAAGCAGTCTCCTGATTATCCTTTTTGCATCCTGAAACTCCCCTTAAAGAAGTACCTTTTTTGGTTCATTCTGTGCGCACGTGCTTCAGGATTTGTCACGTGCTGTACAAACACCTAGGCAATTCTATTTAAAAGGCTGTGCAAAAGATGTTTAACTAGGAGAAATCAGTATTTTGTATTTGCATGCAGAAATGTAGATATCTCTAATTGTGTATTTAGAACACCTTGTAGTGACAAGACAAGGAATGACTTCAAACTGAAAGGAACTTTTAGATTCAGTATTAGGAAAAAATTCTGTGAAAAACGAGGTTCACTCCTGGTTATCTTTGACCAGATGATCCAGGAATGTAGAGAATTTCTTTGCTTATCTTTGCTATTCTCTGAGTTAGTTGCATGAACAAAAAGGAGCATTCTACATATCGTGCTACAATCCTACGAAATCACACTACTATTTCTAAGAAACCATATCCATGCAACAAATTTTTCTAACATTACACATATGACATTCATTTTAATATTTGCGAAAAGCCAATCATGCAATATGCACTTGTAACATTCTGTATTGTGAGGTGAGGTGAGGCACTGGGACAGCGTNTTTTACATAACCTGGTTGTTGGGGGTTTTTTTCTGAAGCGACTTAGAAAACCCATATTCTAGCCGGAAAAAAAAAAAAAGGCGCCAGAATTCTCCCGAGGCCGAGCAGTCACCGGTAGCCGCAGCACCATCCCAGGCCCGGTCGCGCGGCGCTTTCGCGGCCCCTCAGGAGCGTGCGCGGCCACCCGCCCGCTCTCGCCGTCCCCCGAAGCTTCGTGAAGATTCCGGAAGGCTCCGGCCGGCTCTTTCCGCCGCGGGAGCTGCCCCGCCCCCGCTGCCGCTGCCCGGCTTCCTTCCTTCCCTCCTTCTTCCTTCCGCCGCGGTCCACCAGGCTCGGCTCTCCGGGACGGCGGGGCAGGGGGTGCCACGGCCATGTCGCTGCTCTGCTACAACCGGGGCTGTGGGCAGCGCTTCGACCCCGAGAACAACACGGAGGGTGAGAGCGGCGGGAGGGGGGGGGCCGCGGGTGCCTCCCTCGCTGACAGCGCGGGGAGCGGGGGCGGCCTGCGGGGCTCTGCGGGGCCGTCCCAGCCCGTCCGGCCCGGCTGCCGGGCCCTGCGGCGCTGCGGGGCCGTCACCCGGCCCGCGGGGTGCCATGAGCGCGGCGGGCCTCGGGGCCGCTGCTCACCGCTGTCCTCTGCGCTANTTGTTTTTTTTGTTGTTGGTTTTGTTTCGGTTTGGGTTCTTTTCAGTCCAAGTGTATGTACTTGCAGCAGGTAGTTAAATGTGTCTGAAAGGCACTCGTGTGTCTGCTTTGCCAAGTGCCCTGAGCGCTTGCAGTGCTTCTCTTGTGTGTGCTGGGAATCCTGGTGAGACATCTTTAAAGCTCTGTCATTTGGGGTTTCATAATTCTGCAGAGGCTGCAGTAGAGTGAACTGAGTTTTCATTTTCAGAAGGCTCTGCCTCACCTCGTTCATTAAGTAATTCTGTTGGTTAAATTTTTAGAATGCTCTCTTTGTATTAATTTAACTTCTAGTAGAGCCTCAAGGTAAGAAGTAGTATAACAAGTTCTAGCCTGTGCATTTTTTGTGATTTAGAACCGGGACAATAGAACGTGTTTGTTTTTCTGATCTAAGTGTTTTCCAAAGAGAGGGGCAGCATATTGAGCAGGACTTGATAATGTTAGTAACAGGAGAAGCAGGCACAGTTGGGGAATGCTTCCATTTAGTGACCTCTTCCACCACCATCCCCTACACCCCTTTGCCCCAAAAGGCAAAGCAAATAGGGGTATTTATTTTAAAGGAAAAAAAAAATCTTATTAGGGCTTCGTGACCTGTACTTGTTAGAGAAGTAATGCTTCTTTACGGTTTGTGGTCAAGTTATAGTAAACTAGGCCAGGTTGGCATGGCCATATGCTATATCTGTGGTGCTTGGGTTAGGGAAAACAATTTCATGCGATGAAATTTGTTTCAGTAAGTGACTTGAACATGTAGTGGAATCCCTGTGTCCTAGACTAATCAATTTTGAAGGTAAATATAATTATTCACAGATCACTACATAGAACTAGGTTTTGCGTTTGGGTGACTCCTACAAATTTCTACTTTGATATTTAACAAAAGGAGTAAGGTGATAGCAGTGTGTGCACAGTAGGATCACTTTGGCTATGAAATTGACATCAAAAAAGCCCCAAACAAACAATGACAAAAACCTGAAAATTTGCGGTACTTGTGTCTCCAAAAATCATCTGAGGGTTAGAGAAAATGGCTTTGAAATACTTTGGTTTTCCTGGTGAAGGAAAGGTGTTAACAGCAGTGGAGAGGTAACTTGTTTTGGATTGGTTTTTTTTCAGGGACAAATGTAGAATAGCAACCAAAGTCTGGAATCTGATCTCATACAAATCAGATCTAGAATATGCCTTTATCTGCTCATATCCTAATTTTCCACTTTTCCCCGCTTCGTGTGAGATGGGATCCTTCTTCTTGTCAGACAAGAGCTGCTGGGCTCAGTATGGAGTGCAGACGAGCTGATGTTCAGCTGTCCCCTAGCAGGGAGAATGCTGAGACTGCTCAGTGGACAAATCCCTCTGGCTCTGCTGAGGCATTGCAGAGCTCCTTGCGCTGGCATCTCCTCTCGTGGAGCGCTCAGGGCCCTCAGGAGGCAGCAGCCAAGTGGGCTGTCGTTCGCTCTGTGGTGTACCTGCTGCCCAGCAGGCTCCAGGCAGCGAGGAAAAAGGATTGCCCTTGGCCAGATGGACGACCGGACGCTTCTCTGCCTTGTGAGCTGGAGCACAGCCACCCCTGAGTTAGCTGGTTGTGAGATGGTTCTGGTCTCTAAAGCAGCTGCAGTTATTAACAGCACCTCTCTATTGAAGAATGCTTATGAAGAAATATTCCTTTAGGTCTTCTGATTGAGAAATAATCTTTGCTACGAACAGAGTTTATTTTTACTCTCATGATGCTTCTAATGAAATACTTGCATACTTTTGGAAAATAGTAACCTCTACTTTTATTTTTATTTAATTTAACAGTGAAGCCCTGGTCTCAATGCAAAATGACCATTTTTTTCCTCTTTTTAATTTTCCTATCAGGTTTACCAGCATTAGCTTTTCATCCTGAAACTGAAGGAATTGATAGAGGTTTATGTATATATTTGTAAGTCTTGCTGTAGGACTAATGTCCCAAAATATGTGCCTTTTGAGTTAAGGTGGGAACTGATGTCCCTCAGACTTTATTAGTGTATTAGACTTAGGCACTGAATATAAAATCAAAGAAAATCATACAAAGCAAGGTTTTTTTAAAAATCTACATATTTATAAAAAAGATGAAAACAACCAAGTTGGGATTGGGTTTTTGCCTATTAAATATCTGTAGGCGATTGCAAATTAAGTCATTTATCACTTTTTTCTTTTGCTTCCCATTATGTGCATTGTTACTGTTTGTGTCACTTCTAAGTATTTACTTTATAGGCTAGAAGAGAGTGTTTAGAGTCAAGTCAGTAAAATACTATTCATGCAGTAAATGTCAGTGAGACATTATATAATCAGAGCAATTCTATTACATGTTAAAAGGATACAAGTGAAAAAGGAACAGCTGTGTAATGTTGATAAAATCTCACTTTGATTAATGGAGGTTGTGTTTCAGTGTAGTGTTTGTACAGAATCTGTTAGTAGTAAATATTATTGACATGTAAAAATTACGCATGTGGAAGACTAACCTTTGGGTTCAAGTCCTTAGGTGGCCTAGGGTACTACAAACATTGAAAAAAGAACAAACTAATTATGGTTAAAATCACAAACTCGTTAATTTGCATTAAGAGAATTTTTTAACAGAATGCTTCTCAATAGAAAACTCTGATCAGGTGCAAATAGATGTATTTGAAGCAGTTAAGCAGTATTTTCTGTCTGTTAGGTTCAGCCATAGGGTCACATCTTTTCTTTTGCAAAAATTACCAGTGAGGCCTGATTATTGATGAAGTCCAGGGATGGTCCATAGAAAGTTTACTTGCTCCACGTGGAAGTAGTAGTTTGTCTTAGATAACTGCTTTCTAGTTTGTGTTGTATAATACTTATGAAGAAAGAAGTCCTGATGTTTAATGTATGCACTCAGCTTTTTCTGTGGAGTCTGGATTTTTCTGAGTAATGATGTGCATTTGGGAAGTGGGGCAACTTATGGGGTTCATGAACTGCAAATATGACATTTTTGCTGGGTTTGTAATCATATGAATAAAGATTCTTGGTATTCCTCAATATTAATAATAATAATTGTCTTCTAGATTCATGCACATACCATCCAGGCGTGCCTGTGTTTCATGATGCTCTCAAAGTAAGTATACAACTGTCCTTTTAAGTATTATCTTTTTGGTTTTTCATATGTGTAAAATGGTGTGCTGCTTTTTCTTTTAATTCCAGGTCTTTCAGTGTTCAGAATCTGATGTTCAGCCTATCATGAGCAGCCCCATGAAATTAGAAAAGCACAGTTACTCATTCCTGAAGAAGAAATTAAAAACTCCACTCATATGGTCTAAATACCATGCGAGTCTAGATGACTTGTTTCCTGTCAATTGACTGACTTTAGGTCTCTCAGCAGTTTAATTAGGTCCTCTAAATAGGACTGTGGAGCCATTGAGAGGTTTCGTACTCTTTCAGTTAATTAACCTGCTTGGAATTCAGAGCAGCTGCTTGTGGTCTAATGTGGCCAAGGCAATAATGTGTATGTGACATTTTTCTGCTGTAAGAAGCAGTCACATTCATTTAATCATCCAAATGAGGATGTTGGTTAAATTAGGACTGGTCACCCATGCCTCTTATGTAGCTGTCCAGGATTCTTGGGCTCCATCTTCAATGATGAATTAAATATACCTGCAACTGGTCTCTAGTACTTCAGCCAACTGCACAGCCCATGCTTGGTTTTGTTTTACTGTTTTAGTACTTCAGGATCTCCTGGATGCATACAGAGTGCTTGCAGGGAATCCTTTCAGATACGACTGCTGAAACAGTACTGGAAATCATTCTAATAATTTGATTGTGTGTAGTTAGAAATCTGGTGTCCAAAGATGGAGCCTGGCACTTTCTACTCTATTAATATAGGTGTAGCCTAAGTGACTTTTCTTGGAACACCAGACTGCTCTTTTGAGGGGGGTGGTTTTTTTCTTGGTACTTAGGAACTGCTTCTACTCGAAGTGCATATCATCCCAACAATGTGACATCTTTTGGCCTTGTGAAATTCTGCATTCGTGCTGGACAGTGTGTTTGCTGTGAGCTGTTACTTATATTGCAGTACCTGGCTCTGGTATCAGCCATCGTGTGCCACTGGCAAATTGGGGCAAATACTCTTAGATCAAATACTGTACAGTTGCTTAGACTATAGCAATTCTTTTTGTACAAAATTATAGGTGTACTTAAAGCAAAGTACAAAAATCTTCTATATAATTACAAAGAGAGAAATTACACAGCTCAAAGACTTATGTTTACTCCCTCTTTCTCTTACATACGCACTGTTTATAAACAGGTACCACTTTCCCCCTTATCCTTCTCCAGTCTCTCGGGCTAATTAAAAATTTATCATAATTGCATTTGAGCAGGTTTTTTCCTGCTATGAGTTCTAGATAATCTATTTGGGCAGGGTGAACCTTTTCTCTCCTCAGTCGTGGAAGTGGTTAATGTTTTGAGGGTATTTTAGAGCCACCTACCTAAAACCCATTGTGTTGCACCACTTAAGCTTTCAAAGCTATGGTGCATTAGTCAAGCTGTTGCCTCTAATAAGGTTCTTCGAGATCTAAGGTATATTATTCACAGTAGCAAGACAGTTTGCTCTGAAATTGAATTTCTGGTTTATGTAATAAAATGTGCTCTTGATTGATGTAGTTGGATAGGTGTGCAGTGCACATATCCAGCCCTGTTGGTGGAAAATAAGCAATTGAAAGATTTGAGTGATGCTCAAGAAAAGAAAATAATCCCTATCATTTTTGGACGAGGGCCTGTATACTGGGCCACAGGTGAGCCTGGTCTCACGTGTAGTATTTGTTTGTTTTGGTTACATGTTACTTTATGAGAAAAATTAAGTTCCTATTTTCTGTTGTACAGAGTTGGCACCTAACTTGTCATGGAAGTATTGCCTCACATTTACTGAACTTTTGGATTAAGGCAACATGAGCAAACTAGGCTTTCGTGGCTTTTGAAAATGCAGATGATAATAATGTCCACAGTAGGGGAGAAAAAATTTGCTAATCTTGGTGTGCTACATCTTTTAAAGGAATATAATAAATATTTTACTCTTTAAAAGCTGTTGTCAAATCTGGTAGTCATTCTTGTGTTGTTTTTATTCCAAAATGTTTATAGGGTTGGTCATGTTGTAAGAGGAGAACAACAGACTTCTCTGACTTCTTAAGCATTGTGGTATGTATTCATGATTATTTACAATTTTTATACTTGTCAGATGATAGTGATTAATATTAAAGGGTACATATACTTACATATTTTAAATTTACCTAGTTTTGTTGAAACTGTCTTAATTCTTATATGCTCTATTTTTTTTCATATAATGCTGAAGTCAAGTCTAATTTTCATGCTTTAATGATTAAAATTATCTAAAAAAAGGTTTTGGTAGAACTACCTGCTAATAAAGAATGAAAGTCAACATTTATTGCTGCTTTTTTGACTACAGAAATTACGCATTTTTCTTTTAGCTTACATCCAAATGAGGATATTTTCCACTTTAGCGATAGGATTTCCTTTGCAACCAGTTTTTAGAGTGAGCTAAAGGAGAAGATGGCATGGAAGAAATGAGTCAAGAAAACTTGTTGCAATTTTTGTTAATTTTTAATGCACACAAACTACAGTGCACATATATATTTGTATAAACGCGTGCTTTCCACAATAGGGCTGTACAAAGGGTCTCCATAACAGCGAGAAGCCTCCTGAGCCTGTTAAACCAGAAGTCAAAACTACCTCTGAACGAAAGGAGCTAGCTGAACTGAAACCCAAATTTCAAGAACACATAATTCAGGCACCAAAACCATTGGAAACAATTAAAAGGCCGAGGTATGGTACATGAAACTTTAGTTTTTCCAAATGTGTAGTCAGTTGGCCAAGTTAAAGCTTGTTTGGTTATTCAACATTGCACATTTCATACAATGTAGAAATTACAAAATTAACCTTAGAAGACTTTAGTTTTGGTAGCAGTGATGATGTTTTCTTAACATCATCAGAGAAAAGAGAAAAAAGAGAAAAGAATTGTGGTTATGACAAGCAAGTACTAGATCTCTCAGCACTGAGATCCACAAGAAGCAAAATTTTAAGTCTATGACCTCATAGCTTAAAATGCCACTAGTAACTGTGTTTAGTGTTTTAAACAGTAATAAAAATAATCTTGGGGTGCTTGTATTTAGACTGTTTTGTATCTCTGATTTATTTTTGTTTGAGTAGACTATTTAGGATTTCCAGTTGAAAACCAAGACTGCCTTCTAAGTTTCTAGTCTGTTTTTTCATAAACATTAAGGATTGGCAATTACAGTTGTAGTTTGTTGCAGGGAGATTTGAAAGGAAGAGCCTTGTAGGAAGATTAAAAGCTACTACTTAATCTTCTATAAAATCTTTCTCATGAAATTGACACTAATGCATGGACTTCTTTAGCCCAGATGAGCCAATGACAAATTTGCAGCTGAAAGTGTCAGCTTCCTTGAAACAAGCTCTCGATAAACTGAAACTGTCATCAGAAAACGAAGGGAAAAAAGGTAAGGAGACAGAGATTAGGTAGGTATGTGATGCTTGTTGTCACTCAAATAAATGAAATGCTGATCTTCACATTTCTGAAGTGATCGTTTCATGTAATTATGTTCTTTATAATTTAGGAAGTACCTTCTAGTCCAGGGAATCACAGTTGAAGTTCAGATGTGGATAGCAGGGAGGCTTGGTTGTCAGGAGCAGTACAGTGTCCTTAACATTATTTGAACTATGTTTTTTCTAAGATTTCCTGGTTAGAATGGACATAATGGGAACATCCACTTCTGAATGTGTTACTGACAGTTACCAAGAAATGAACTTTACTCCCTTTTGTTGCGGACACAGTATCCTATAAGGCCTTCATAAATTGGTGAAATTCCTCTGAAGATTAGTCAGTTCTCCCTCATCTGTTTTTCCTCTTTTTTCCTCCCACATTTTATTTGGAACTTGGTTCTAGAACTACACTGCTCCTTAAGAAACTTTATAATTTCAACCTACGCTTGTGGCTATTTTATGCTCCTTTGTTCTTGTGCCAAACTAATTCAGCTCTTCTTTTTCCATGGTACCCAAATTATTTCCTTGTGTGCATTAATAGACAGCAGTTGAAGCCTTTTACGTTCTTAGTCTTACGGAACTGAACAAGCTGAATGTTTGTTCTCTTCCTGTGTGATTGTAATGATCCTCTTCATCTTTTTTTATTTACCCCACTTAAAATGGGTAAAGATACAGAGCCTAGAATTTGATGCGTAGGTAATACAGCATTTGGAATGTTTCTTTGTACCTCTCTGGCAGATTTCAAAGCCCCGCAGAAAATAAAAGCTTGAAGAGGGAGGTTTTTCTAATCTCCTCCTTGGCTCATTTTAATGCTTAGTAAAAGCAAAGTGTTCAGTAGATTATACAGTTCATTGCTATTTTCTATAATATTCTGTTTACAGAGGAAGATAGTGATGAAATCAAGATTGGGACGGCATGTAAAAATGCAGGCTGTTCAAAAGTAAGTGGTTCAGTTGAACTCTAAATCCAGCACCTCATCTATAAAGTGAGAAGTTTTTGTTTTCTGTGTGCTATGGGTTGATTTGGAGAAGTCAGAAAGTCCATTGGGTATAACAAATGCACATTTGGTAGCACGCTTTAGCATGGACAGATGTGAGTTGTTGGCAGAAAGTGTAAGATTTTTTTTTTTAAACCTGGCATGAATTCTAATTAGTAAGCTTGTCAAATCAATGGTACTGATGTGTTTCAAATTACAATATTAAATACAGTATGGGTGAGAGGTGGCTTACTGATAACACTCGAGCTGCTCTTGCTAGTCTGTATAGATCAGAAGCATCTACAGGTCTTAGTTAATGCTTCCTTCAAGGAGAATTAAAAGTCAGTGTTTTAACACTTCCAGCACCAAAGTTAGTCATTATATTACGTAGTCATTTAAAGTGAAAGTAACACTGACACAGCATTGTGCAAAACAGGACAGTAGGATTTAAATAGGTATTTTACCTGGCTGATTTTGTATTGCCTACTGAGGCTCTGGTGGGAGGAGAACTTGAGCAATCTGTGTTAGGAAGAAGTGATCTGATATTCAGTGGCTAAGTTGTATACTTTTTATTTTGGAGAATCCATGTGTTTGGTGAATGATAAATTTAATTCCTGTTTTCTCTGAATGCTCAGAGTATTTTAAAGACAGATATCTCTGAATATCTAAAGTGACCTTTATGAGCACAGATGGTATCACCACTGATGTGTGCCATTGAACTAACACAAAGTACAGCTTCTTAGCAGTGTCTTCATTCTGTGAATGAAGGTTGAATGGTTACTTTGAAAAGCTAGGACAAGTCATTAGATCTAGATGATTTACCCAAAAGCTTTGTTGTGCTTTGGTCATTGTTTCTGGCTTGTGTTGTGTTTTGTTTTGTTTTTTCCCTTGTTCCAAATCCTGTAACAGTAATAGACACTGAATGCTTTGTCCCACCAGACCTACGAAGGACCACACAGCACAGAAGAAGTATGTATATACCATTCTGGTGTACCTATATTCCATGAAGGGTTAGTATTCAACTAACATCCGTTTTTGTGCCTATATTCTGTGAAGTGCTAGTATTCAGTTACTATCATGTTTTTTAAACCATTCTTTATGTGTTCGTGCTTTCTCTGTAGATGTTGCCTTGATTTATTTTGTATTCTCTCTTCAGTCAAAAATGGCAGTACTTGAAGAGGGTATGCAAAAGTAATAGTAATAGTGCATAAGGGAAAGATCTTAAATGTTCACTGTAAATAGTGTCCTAAATATTGTTTGTTAATTACTTTGCAAACTTTCAAGGATGAAGTATTGGAGCTGTTGTAAAAGAAAAACTTCTGACTTCAATACATTTTTAGCTCAAGAAGGCTGCACAAGAGGAACACACATATGGACTAAAAAGGATGCAGTAAGTAGCATTAAGGTTGCATTCTGTAACTGGCTACTCTGAGTTTTGAATACTGAAATGCAGTTTGTAGCTTGATTGAATTATTTCTGTAGCTGAGCTATTACAGATCACTACCTCTGACTTAATGTGGAGGATACAATGCACAGCAGGAAAACTCAAAAACGGAGTGTGAAGTAGTCTGCGGTACAGATATACTCGATTCTTTAAGAATAACATAGAATATAATAATGGAACAAAACACTTGAAAAGCAGTATTTGGTCACACTATGGGTACAGGTGAACACAAAGTTCTTGTTATCACTAATATTGTCTGTTGCTGAGGCAAAATGGGTTTGACACTACAAACATCAGGGATGTTTTATGGAAGAAAATAAAGATGTATTATAAAAAGTGTCGTTTCGTTACCTTATTCTAGAGCAATTCACAAATCCTTTACTTCCTTTAAATCTTATAATTGCTGCTTGCTTTGAAGATTTATATTTTTGTTCAAGAATTACTTGCAATTGCAGAAAGTAGGGATTAAAAAAAGCTGAAATTGTGAGCCTAAGGCAGGAGAGTGTAGAAAAAGAGAGAAAAGAATTTATCCACATTTAAAGAAACTATGTGGATATTAACTGTATCCACAGTTAATGTGAATATTAACTGTATGTGTTTTTATGTGAGATAATGGGCTTCTATCCTACAGGGGTTTTTTTACTTTAGCTTTTTGGTTTTATTATGAGGGTTTTTTTCACAGTTTTATTTTTTCTGCATCTAAGAACAGAGGGTAATAATTTTTTTTTGCAGGAATATGAAGCATTCTTGGAGTCATGGCATTGTTTTTCTTCGTTCATTTCCGTTCTATAACCTGCTGGCTAACTGTAGTCTTGGAAAGGAAGTTGATCCACCAAGTAGCTTTTTTTTTGTTGTTGTAGTTTGTTTGAGGGGAAGATACTGAAATGCTTAGTAAAATGAGTTGCAAGTGAAGTCTTGCAATCTCCTGTGAAGATGAAATACAGTCCTTTATTAGCTGTGCTAATTGGCTATTAAAAAAAGTCCTGGGTGTTCATGCTGTTAATCTTGTAAAAAATATTCTAATGTAATTCAAAGTCTTTTTTTCTGCACCTTTTTCCTTATATAGGGTAAGAAAGTAGTTCCATGCAGGCATGATTGGCACCAGACTGGAGGAGAAGTGACTATTTCTGTATATGCTAAAAACTCTGTCCCTGATCTGAGCTACGTAGAAGCTAACAGCACAATGGTGAGCCTCTACCTTAAGATCAGCAACTTGAACTTAGGAAAATTTGCTCAGCTTTATTTACAAGGCTGAGATAGCATAGGACTCTTTCTTGAGTAACTGTTTTTTGTTGGCATTTGCATTTGTTCAAGTATGTATAGCTTTTTTTTCTCCCTTCTGTTTGGACACCTGCACTTTAATATGTGGGTTTTTTAAAAGCTGCAATACAGTATGCCAAAAAAAATCTTTAATTTGACTTCCATAATTAAAACCCAAGCGTGATGGATTTGCATCACCGTATGTGTAAATAATTACAGATTCATGATTTAATTGTATTTGACATAATGTAATTTAATACCATTCTTCACCATGTGCTGTTTCACAGCCACTAATATTACAAAGGTGTTAAAATGCTTCTATGATTTCTTAATTTAAAATTATAAGCTACCAGTGGCCACTGTTGACTGCAACTGTATCAGAATCTATTAAAATAGATATTCTCTTCTGTTTCTGAGGGACAATTACATTACTTTGGTCATTGTAGGATCCAAGCCCTTACGTGGTATATTTTGCTTAAACATGCTTGTGGTGTCACAAGATAAAATTTTCTAATTTTCTTTTGTTTTTTCTGTTAAGGTAAATATCCATATTGTATTTGAAGGAGAAAAGGAATTTCATCGCAGTGTGAAGTTATGGGGAGTAAGTATAAAAATTTTTTTTCTACTAAAAAAACCCCGAAGAACCAAACAAAAAAACCCACAAGGAAAACAAAACATAAGCCTTTAGTTTCCTCTCTTTCAAATGGTTTGATTTTCCTTGTTACTTTGCTTATTGAAAGAATTTCAGCTGGATGACATTGAGTAATTACATTTAAATCAAAATACAATGCCCCAGGAGTTCCCGTGCCACATCATAATGGACACTGCTTTGCACAGGAGGTGACCTTCCAAGGTCCTCTCTGGTCCCAGCACCATGGTAGTGGTGTTGCAGAAAACCTGTGCTTATCTGTGTAAGCCACTGTATATGTTAGATATGCATAGGCACTTATGCATATGCATAAGTATTCCATAACTTGGGAGTGGGAAAGAGTGGTCTTCGTCTACCTAAACATCTGCTGAAATTTAGTGATGAGGTACTCCCTAGCTTAATTCCCAAGTATCTGTCAGTCTGTTGAAGTGAAATACGTTTTCTGTTGTAGGTGATCGACGTAAAGAGGAGTTACGTGAACATGACTGCTACAAAGATTGAGCTCACTATGAGAAAAGCAGAGCCCCTGCTATGGGCAAGTCTGGAATTACCAGTATCCAACACACAACCAAAACAGGAGAGTTCAGATCAATAATGATTCCAAGAGACAAGTTATTTCCCATGATAAAGTGGTGACTTGCTACTGTAATCAAATATTTAACTTTTATATAGATTTCTTTTTTTTTAATGCTAGATCATCTGTTCCCTTCTAGAAAGAAATTTGACGCACAGTAAATGGGGGTGTAAACTCTAAAGGGTAACAGTTATTTCTGCTCTTGCTCCCATGGGTATGTTTATGCTAGATGCTGTGTCTCCATGGGAATTTAGAGTAAAACAGCTATTGCCCTTCGCTTGCAACCTTCCCTGCCATGCACTGACTTATCCCAGTAGATATGCTCTCTGTTCACAGTGGGTGTCTTTGTTTCTCAGCTGTTCTGTTTAGACTGGATGCATTCGGTAGCCCGTGTTCAATTCAACACTGTAATGAAGCATACGGTATTGCAGATACAAAAATCTGAGTTTGAACTGATTAGCATGCAATTTTACATCTAGAGTAAAAGGTTACATAAGCAGAAATATGAAGTTGTACACTCAGACTTCCATGATCTGAAACAAAGGTTTTTTTCAATACCTGTTGGCTATGAAGGGATGAAATAAATGGTATTATTCCAAGGATTTTAGTATTTGCTGACTCCTGCTGTCTTTCATGTATCAAAGCAGATCAGGTTAAAAATAAAAAAAAAGTTGACAAGAAGGGATTTTTTTTTTAACTCCTTTACATTTGCTGTTTGAATAGTTAAATATAAAAGCAAATGGACAGTGAAATGGCTGATAACGTAGCATTTCAGCTGTGAAGAGTATGCAAACAGCAAACTATTGTAAAATTACCAGAGTATATATTTGACAGTCTTTAGAATGTATATTCTATCCTATTCTACAACATTGAAAGTCTCAAGACTCTTCTCAAAGTAGGTGGATAATGTGCAGTAGGAGAAGCCAGGACACACTTTAGGTGTCTTGGTAAAATAATTTCCATATAGATGTGTGTATCTTTTGACTCTGAGGATGGTAATCTAAGACCTGCATTGATATACAGGACAAATCTTAGGAGAAACAACATGCTTTAAAATGTCTGTCTCAATTTGTAATTGTACCTTTGAATCAAAATACTTGAAAAAATACTATATCTTTTGAGGTAATTAGAAATCAAGACCTTAATTTAGTTTTCAGTTCATCAGTAAAAGTATGTGGCTGAAAGCAAGATAGTTGTAAAGATGAGATTTTTTTTTTTATCCAAGCATCAACACATGCAGTAATGTTGCTTTTTCTTTCTGCTTGGAATAGTTCTTTAATTTTGGCTTGCAGCTGAAACAAAAATGTTTCCCTGTAAAAGTAACACAAAATGCACACCATTATTTATTGTGCCTAATCCTGTATATGTAAACAAGAGGTCTTGGGAATGTTAAAATGATGGATGCTCATCTACCAGCCTTGGCAGACCTGGAATAGTGCCAAGAGAAACGTAGGGTGTCGTAAAGGCATCCTGAAATGAAATACATATTTCCAAGAATCTTGCTGTTTTCCAGTGGGTATAATTTGACTTGAGCTCAGACTTCTGTCTCTAACAGTACTTGAAGTCCTACTCCATGCTTAAAGTAGTAGGAAATACATTACCAAAGAAACCATCCCTGAACACCAAGAAAGTAACACTGGTGATACAAATATATATATATGTATATATACACACATACATAAAATTTGCTTTGGTGCTTCTCTACCTTCATTTCAGAATCCTTTCTCCTCGATCACTTAGTTTGAGCATGGTTGCTGACTCCCTTGGGCCCTTTTTAAAATTTCCAGCTCTACGTTCTGCTGAATAGATTCTATTAACCTCTAATAATGCCTCTTTTTTTTTTCCCTTTCTTTTTTGAATTGAGAATGTCAGGTACTGTGAAGTGATAGGGTACAAGCTTATAAAATGTCACACTGCCAAGTGGTCCTCTGAAAATTGAACAGATGTTCCCTGATGTGTTCTGAACCAACATGTGGAGCACTCATTAGTATGACACTGAGAGCATCAGTGGACGAAAAATTCTAGATAGCTGTAGCTGCTAGCATGCCATCTGTGTTTGTGTGTGCAGAACTCTGAACTTGGACAGCAACATTAGTAGTGCTTAAATGCCAGAACCAAGTTCTTATTTAACAAGCAAGTTCAAATGTGTCTATCCATATGGATATAAAAATATCCTAAATATGTTTAAAAAAAGGTGGAAAACATATTTTCACTTAATTTGCCTCCTCACATGCAGTAGGCTTACATAATGTAAATCCCATTTTAGAGAACTACGTGGAAAATGGAATTCCTTGGGAAGACAGAATTTCTCTTTTTAAATAAGTCATATTCTGCCTTAGTACCCTAAACCCTAAATGGAGAGAAATGTGAATGAACAGACCATCTGCTGTGACTGCTGCAGACTTTGGGATCCTGTAACTACTTGTTACACTCTTTCGGTCTATGTTCTGCTGAGTCACCTTGGCCATAAGTGGGAGAAAGCTCCTGTAAACATGATCCCAAATTTTGCTTTTGCTTTTTATTTATTCCTTCTACTCTTCTCCTGTTGTTCATACTTTTAGCACAAAACTAAAGATACTTCAGGTGTTCTATTATGACTCTCCCTATCAGTGGCAATAAAACCACTTTTAAAACTTACCTGTTTAAAAAAGCAAGCTAACAAATGAAAGAAACCATAAAAACCCCACCAGCTTTGGTCAGGCAAGAATGTATAGATTTTACAATAACAGGAGAGTTTCTATGGCCTGAGATGCTTTTCAAAATAAAAAGATAAACCTTCAGATGGCCTAGACTGCCATAAACTGTCTAACTGCAGCAATTCTTAGCAGTTTTTTATAACCATATGTCTGGGTCTATCCTGCAAGATCTGTATTACCACTGAGTTTGTGTTTTGAGCAGTTGCCCACAACAGACTTAACACACCAAGGGTTGATCCTGGTATTTCATGCAAGGACATCTTGACATGCATAGTGGTAGCAGACACTTTGATGGAATAGTGGCTTGGCTGTAACTTTTATTAGTAAGTGTGGAGGGAAGGTGAGGCCAGCTGTAGTGTACTAAACCAATCACGATACTTTCCCAAAAGCAAGAATTTGTCGAGTAAGCGAAGTGATTTTTGATCACAGGCATTCACCTATGTAATAGTAAGACACTGAATTGCAAACTAGTATGAACAGGAATACTTGATGTTGAATTTATCCTTTTTTCATGTTTTCAGAAATTGTGCTGTATTTACCAAATTGATTAGGTTGATACAGTCTAGCTATATTTTTATTAAAAAGTGTTTAAGAGCTGTAGTGTGTTTCAGTACAGGTTTACATGTTACACATGTAGACAAGCATGTTACATGAGTCAGAACTGACTGTCAAGATGCATAACCTTTATACACAGTCCCTTTATAATATGAAAAATTGCATGGTTACACAAGTTTATGACAGAAATCTTAATCTTGTCCCTCATGTATATGCCCCTTTTCCTACCTAACATAACACATTTCATACCTAACATTACATCCCAGGTAAAAAGTGATAGGATGAGAGGAAACAGCCTCAAGTTGTGCCAGGGGAGGTTTAGATTGGATATTAGGAAAAATGCTTTTCGTGGAAAGGGTCGTCAGGTATTAGAACAGGCTTCCCAGGGAGGTAGTGCAGTCACCATCCCTGGAGGTGTTCAAAAAACATGGATATAGCACTTAAGGACATGGTTTAATGGTAAACATGGTGGTGGTGCTACCTCGATGGTTGTGATCTTAGAGGTTTTTTCAGTCTTAACAATTCTGTGATCTTGTATCTGTAACATTTCTCATAGGAATTGGAATTTATGTTAAATGTTAATACACTTTTAAGTACAGGGCTGTTCAGCTATTCTGACTCTTGGGTCATATATGACACTGATACAGCTTAGCAAAATAATATTCCATTGGATGGTATTCTGGATCATGTACATTATCAAATCACCATTTCAGTAGTTAAGAAATTAGTTTTACTAGGAATTTTACCTTGCAAGAAAAAATCTACCTATTCTACATAATGATGCATTTTTGGCTTGCGTTCTCTAAACATGGCATGAGTATTGATAAAATACTGTAGCTGTTAATCATTGGTCTTTCCCAATTTGCTACTAAATTGTTTTTACCTCTGTTCAGGCTGGAGATCCTTTTAAAGTAATGAGTTACATGTCTAGAACACTGTTTTTGGGTGGTAATAATTTTGCCATTATAAGAGTCTTGAATTACAGTTGAAGAGGAGATGACTTTTTGCATAGCTTTTTGATTCTGCACATTCATAAAACTTACATGCAGAAATTAATCTCATGTCTTCATGCTCTAGTTTTTTTCTAAATGTATTCAATAAAATTCCTATTACATGCTGGTTGCATTTGGGGTTGGTTTTTGACTTCTTTTGTTACGGGTGAGAACTTCCCTGTTATTTTGCAGCATGGTTGTCGAAATAAAATGTAAATGGACATTTTCCACAGGTGAGTTTTTATAGGAGGGAAACTGCATCACCAGGGGGTTTTTCCCCACCTGTAGTTCCTTTCTTTGCTTGTTGCTTTCTAATGCTACAGCCCAGTCAGGATATGTGAGTTTTGCATAAATCTGAGTGTGGTTACTGAGATGGGGACCTGTCTCTTTCACAGAAATAGTTCAGCCCAAGAATTTTGAGCTGCCACAAATTTAATGGAAGTGGAATAATTCCAGATACAGTGGCTGTTTCTAAAGTTGCTGAAGATATTGTTGCTCAGATTTTTTTTTCTGGTTTCTTGGAAAAAGAAGATGCTTTTCAAAACCTCTGGCATTCACTCAGTGTAGAAAATGGTTCACCTCTTGAAGCCTGGTATCTTCTATGGTAATAAATACTTGGTGTTTTCCCAAAGTTGGGATAGATGTTTTAACCAGAGGGTAACCAAGATACTGTCACAGACATTGCAAGCTAATCCTCAGTGTCAAATGAGTGTAATGCAAAAAAGGAAGCATCCTTTTGAATAAAATATTTTTGTTACCTACTGGAAACAAGTATTTGAAAAATTAGTTTCTTGTTAAATTTTAATGAAAGCTGCATTGCAACAAAATTCATTTAAAGATACCTGGAGGCAGATCTGTTACATTACAACGATCTATGAAATATTTTTAATCCAGAAGCCTTGTTCTCTGAAATGTGATTTAAACCTATTATAAATATTGATACTGCAGTATTATTGCTGAGTTCCATACTTGGGAGAAAACTAACCTAATGTGCTTCTAGCCTAATGTTCTTAACCTAATTTGTTCCTCCTTAATTGGAAATCAGGCTTGTGTGTGGGGAGGCAGAGTTGATATGGTGTGCTTCTGTACCCCAAGGGACTTAATTGTAGGATTTTTTTCAAGGGAATGCCTTGTAATCAGGTTATATTGTTATAAACAACTCAAATTTTGGATGTTCGGCCATGGTGAAAGCAGTTAACATCTAGAGTTTCTACTCATGAGCACAACCTACAATAAAGAAGTAGTTTAAGTTCTTTAAATGCAGCTTTGTGAACTGGAAGCTGGTTGGCTCTTCTGCTACCAGTTTTACTTCACTGGATTAGTAACTTAACTGGGATGCTTGTGCTTTCCAAGAGCAATTAACAGCTGTAAAGAAGAGAAGGCTGGTAAAAAGAAGGGAGGCTATTGAAATGTAGTTGAAAATAAGCTTTTAAGAGCAAGATTTTCACGTGTTAATAGAAAAATAATTCAGAGAAAACATGCTAAGGATAATACAAAGCAACAACCTCCAACTGCTAAACTTGACAGTGTTCCATATTTTTCCCATCTATTTTTTTAAGGGTTCACCTCCTTGGTGTGTGAGCACTGTGGCATTGGTCAGCACTTCTTTTGCTGTTATTTTTCCTCAACATTTTACTTTGCAACACAACCAATTAAATTTGTGGCATTTGTTATTAAACAGTCGTATTGGCACACGTTGCCTGAAGACTTGGGTATGGTTGGGACTTGTACAATGGAAAGTGGCCAAAAACTTCAGTGTGGTTGAGTGGCAATGTTGTAATGCTGAGTGGATAATTCTTAAGCCAAACCATGTGTAATTTTAATGTGTTTTTGTATTTCACAGTTGTTACAAATAATGCACATATGTTTTACCTTTAACTGTCCCATAAGGGTACTTAAATAAGCATAACTATTCAGGAGTATATTGCAACCTGTGGCGTTGTATGTCCTTGCTTTTCCTCCAAGCATTGCAGGTGTTCTTCTCTGAAGCTGTAAGTACAGTTTTGTGCAGACCGAGCAGTAGCCATGAGAGAGGTGACGGACTTTGCCAGAGGTTCTCCATATTCTGGTAATTGTGTTGTACTACAAAACAGTGTAATGCTGCCTGAGAGGCAAGTACCAAGTCCTGGAGTTGCACTCTGAATCCTATACATCTATCTGGTCCTCAGACAGGTTGTTTTTTATCAGACTGCAGATGACAAGAAGGATATTTGCAAAACCAAAGTCCAGTCAGCCTGACTTAGGTGAGCAGGGGTGGTTTGAAAATACAGAAAGAAAAGCTGGGTTCATTTCATCCATTTCTCAGATTTACCAGGATTGGACATATGACTATGGATAAGTAGCTGTCCTTAATGATTGTTCTTTAAAAACTTGGGACCTCCCTCAAGTAGTCCCTGAGTGCCTATCTCTGCTAACACTTCCAATGAACACAGGATTCCTGTGGCTGGTAGCATGGCAGAAGCTTCATTCCAGCTCTGCAGGGTCCCCAAACCTGCCAGACTTTCTCTGAACTGGCTTGTTTAGCTGTTAAAAGTTTTCTCATGGCCAGGTGGCTGCTGTCTTACTTGGTTTACGTTGTTGCTTATTCTGTAGTTGCTTGGTGTAGACATATTTTTTATATAACTACTAAAAGTAAAGCAGGTTTACTGTGTAGAGCAATGTACTGATTCTAGTGCCATGTTGCAGGGTCCTTGAAAACTGGGGCATGGGATGTGGTGTAGAGGACCACTGACATTGGATGATTGGAGAAGGGGCACTTCTGCATAGTAGAGATCCCAGGGGATAAATGGCTCATGAGTATTATAACTGCTTTGTTATTGAAAGGTTTGTAGTATACTGGTTTTTTTTTCTTTTGTGGTAGACTAATCATTCTTTGATCACACAGTTAAGATTTCAAGCATACTAACAATGAACCTGTCTTTACTTACGAAGTGTGTTTCTTTCTGCCTGCAGTAAGACTGGCAGGATGTTTGTGTTTGACTCCTCTGCCATGGCAGTGGGTGACACCACCACTACTGTCAGTGCCCACAACTCCTGCAAGGGTAGTGCCAGCTAATTTGGTGTGTGCAGCAGGCTGAAGACATCTTTAGTGCAAGCAGAAGGTGTCCAGGCATGCAGGCTCTGGTGGAGAGTATGGAAGTATGGCTTGGGAGACAGAGCTGAGGAAACAAAAGCAGTGCTTCAGTAGGGGGTGTTGGTTCCAGGAATATCTGAAGGGAGGAGAGACCTCAAAGAGATCTAAATCTTCAGTGCTCAGTGTTCACAGCTGACCATGTTTCCTCTGCCTAAATTCCTGCTTCTTGTGGGTTACGTAAGGGTGTTGTCACAACAGTCACTGTGTCCAGCAACTGTGATTTGGGTTTCCTTCTGAAAGTACAGCCAATTTTGGAAGTAACATGGATGGCAGCATCAGGAATACGTCAGCTGCACCGTCAGCAAGCTTGCAAAGCACATCTGGGGAAGGTGCCATGTAAATTTAGCAAGTCTATTCTTATCCGATACCCTCCTGTGAAATGCTTTTCTATTATTGCCTCCCCTGTTCTTCCCCTTAGTGAAAGGTTGGAACGTGTTTGGAGTTTATTTGAACCAGGTCCAGCCCTCCCACACAAAGTACCTAACAAAGCACTCTTACTCCTCCTCCTCCTCTTCCTCCTCCTCCTAGATTCTTTGAGCTCCCCAGGCTGAAGATGTTTAAGGGTGCAGGATCCATCAGGAGAAGCACTATGTTGATGCTGACAGGAGCATCCTTGACTTCATAGATCCTAACTGGCACAAGTCTCAGTGGTGTAATGGGAGCAATCTTCTACCTTAACACGGACTGCTCCCTAAATTCAGCTCCTGGTAGTTTCTCTAAGGACACTTGCTGTGAGCAGGTGCTTTTCAGTGAGGAACAGAGCACTCTGGTTCTGCTCAGAATAGCAGAAGCAAGATTTATGTATTCCATTTAATGTGTTGTCTTCTCTGCTTTGCCATTGGGAAGTTCATGCTGCTCACCATCATTCAGCTTTTTCAGTAGCACTGTTAACTGTACCCATGAATGAAACTAGACGAAAAAAACAGGTCATGCTGAGTAGGTCCAATTCCTACCAGCTGCAGAAAGAGGTCCCCAGATGAGTTTGACACCTGGAGATTCCAGCACCCAGTGTTACAGATTTCTTTCCGAAGCCAAACCAAAGGTATTTCAACCACATGAGAATCTGAATCATAGGGTCAAACAAATTTTGTGTTGGAAGGGACTTTTAAAGCCCGTCTAGTCCAACCCCATTGCCATTTTCAAGTAGAACAGGTTACTCAGAACCCTCACCCTGAATGTTTCCAGGGATGGGGCATCTACCATCAATCTGGGCAACTTGTTCCAGTGTTTCCCCACCTGCACTGTAAAAATCTTAACTTGTATCTAATCTAAACTGACCTTGCTCAGATTTAAAACTGTTACCTCTTGCAACAGGTCCTGCTAAAGAGTTTGTCTCCAGGCTGAAATAGACTTCCAGGCATTGTCCCTTGGAAACTGATTTTCTAAAGAGACAGTTGACAACCCAAATATCCAAGTGATATTTGGTTCATCCAGGTTTTTACTAGAGTGTTTAGTAGCCCCAGTCTAGGCTGAAGGGTCAATTTCTCCCAGCTGTAGGATTCACTGATTACTTCAGCCAGGCTGAGTGAAGGAACTGTGCAAATGGAATTGGGGAAGGACAGAGTAGGTGATCCAGTGTTAGCCATTTGTAAAGAGAGTGTGAAAAATTCCCTTCCCACACTTGGAAATTATGGGCAGGCAGAGCTACACTTTGGACTGGGAGACAGCAACAGAAGCTTGTTTGTTTATCTATAGAACATAAGATGCTACTCATTGGGGAAAGAAAGGCAATTGAAGCTCTGAGTAACAGATCTTTTCAATAAAGGATTTTGTGGAAATCAGTTCGTATATAACCATTTATAAGTGGTTTGGTTTCCTTATTTATAAGGGTTTGGATATCACTCTCCCTCAGTAGAAATTTATAGATAGGAATGGATGTGGATTTAATTTATTTTGTATACTTCTCAGGATGTAGCTGGTCATGATGAATCTCACATTCACACAGTTACCAATTAAGTTGACAAGAGGAACAAAGCGATCAATGCCAGCTGTGCACTCAGCCTGTTGTGAGCTGTAATTTATTCTTACTGCACAGGAAAACAAGGAGAGATTGTATGTTCTTTTGCAGCAGCAAGGTAGTAGCTACAGAACCTCAAAGGCTAGCTAGCACTGAAAGGAAAGAGTATGTTTACTGGTGAAACACTTGTTCACTGGTTTATACCTTTCAGTAAATGAAGGAGGAAGCATGTTTCATCAAATACTTCCTTTCTATGTGTAATGTTCTTGTTTGCCTTATACTCTGATGATCCTACAGCAGCAACCCCTGACAGATCCAAAGTTGGCTGCTGCTGATAAGGAAGAGGCACTAATGGCTTTTTCCCACCATCTAGATATCCTAACCCTCCCCTGGAGGCACATTCAGTACTGCCCATTGCAGTTTATGTAAAGTTATGATGGAGCACGAAGGGCACATGATTTGGAGGAAGGGGAAGAAAAACCCAGTGCAGTTATGTACCAGTCACATCATTGCAAGATATCCTTAAGCAATAACTTCAGCTACTTGTGGAGATGAACTTATTAACTGTGAATGGCCCCAGATAGGTAAAAGTAAAGAGAAAAACAAAAATGTAGGATCATAAAATGGTTTGGGTTGGAAGGGACCCTAAAGATCATCTGGTTCCAACCCCCCTGCCATGGCCAGAGACACCTTCCACTAGACCAGGTTGCTCAAAGCTCCATCCTGTTTGGCCTTGAACATTTCCAGGGATGGGGCATCCACAGCCTGTCTGAGCAACCTGTGCCAGTGCCTCACCACGCTGACAGTAAAGAATTTCTTCTCTTCCAGTTTGAAGCCATTCTGCCTTGTCCTATCACTACAAGGACAAGGCAGAATGTAAACAGTCCCTCTCCAGCCTTCTTTAGATACTGGAAGGCTGCAAATAAGTTCTCTCCAGAGCCTTCCCTTTCCTAGGCTGAGCAATCCCAGCTGTCTCAGTCTTGTCCTCATGGGAGAGATAGGCCAGTGCTCTCATCAGAATGGTCTCCTCTGGACTTGCTCCAGCAGGCCACATCCCTGTTATGTTGGTGCCTCAGACCTGGAAGCAGCACTCCAGGTGGAGCCTCACCAGAGCAGAGAGAGTTCTCCTGAGAGTTCTCCTGTTCTGTGCCCCAGCATCAACCACTCCCATCTCTTACATGTGTGCTGGCTAGGTCAGTTTTGCACTCCATTTCCCAACAAAAGAGGTAAAGCATGGACAGGGGAAGTGTAATTTCCTCCTCAGGTGCCTAAGGCTCGACTTGTGAAAAGCAGTTGAACAGTCAGTGATGGGAGCAACATCCATAAGTACACAATTCTTCATCTTTCATGGCAGCTTATTGGAGGGGATGCCAGTGAAAGCCTCTCTTCTGGGTGGCAGATATCCCCCAAAACAACTTCCCCCAGGAAGTAATTTCTGGTTCCCTTGTTTGAAGTCAAGGCATCTGAGATGAGAACAACTCCTCTGCTTCTCTAATTCTGTCCTTTTTAGTACCACATCTGTTCTATTCCCCATAAAACAAAGACGATTTTATTCCTACAGCCTGGTGAAATTTATGGTTATGAGAAAAACTGTAGTATATTTTGCATAAGAGGAGAAATTGGTTAGTGTCAGTTCCCACAAGCTGGAGCATGATTCAGTAAAATTCTAGCAATTTCATCAGGTTTAAAGCATGTAGATGAGAATTACATCTGAAGGGCAAATGAAGCAAGATTTTTTTTTCTTTTTATATAAATTAAACAGTTTTGTACAACTAGCCTTCTCATGCATTTCAGTTCCTTTTTGAATGTAAAATCAGCTCCTGCTGGGAAACATTCCTCAGGTCTTATTTGAAGAAAGAATTATCTCAAGCGCCATGCAAATAGCAACAATGTCCTCCAGCTCCTTCAGGTGGAAAAAATATGAAAGAGATCACCCGGGAAAAAATAGGAACAAAGGCTGCCATGGGTTGGAACTAGAGAAAGTGCCAATAAAAGCAGGGAGGTCAGCTTTTGGTTACCCCTCCAAATCTTTATTTTCCCAACAGATTTAACATGCAGATAAAGGAGGGAGATGCATAGTGACTTTCAGAGGGATGGACATCCCTCCACTGAGAACATGCTTCTGCATTTCTGCACACAAGCAGCTGTTTTCTCTGATTATCAAGAATGGCCAGTACTGCTTTGGGAATCAGTAGGAGGGTCACTTTTTTATTTTTTTAAGGAAAAGAAAGCAAATCAGTGAAAAGAGCATTCACCAGTCCTGCAGAATAGATTCTGAAATGCAGAGCTGCCTTTGGTGTCTAATATTATAAAAGTAATTATCAGAAAAAGACAAATGGACAGGCCAAGTGTTACATTTTTTCTGTCAAAATGTGTGCTGTTGAACACTGCTATGGACAAAACTTGCAGGTATTGGCAAATAATGGTTTTTGTAACTGTACATCCAAAACATTGGCTGCTCAAAGTTGGCAGATCTCTCAGAAAATTTTAACCAGAAACTGATTGTTCCTGCTCCCCCCTCTTCCTGTCAGTTTGCCATCTCCCATTTCTCCTCACACTCAGATTTGCTTCCATGCAGGGCTGTTGATAAGGCTGTGGTTCTGTCAGTACCAGAGAGGCAGCAATTCCTAGCTCAGGAGCTCTCTGGCACACAGAGCTCTGCTCGCCTGCCCTGCAGCTGGGGAGGCTGGAGGCTCAGGTGGGGCAAGCAGTCAGGGAGACTGGGCCACTGCAGTAGCCTGGCAGCTCTGCGTGCCAGACTCTGCTGGGGGAGTTCTCAAAGCCATCATCTCATGCTACTTCCTTCAGTGTTCCTGCTGCTGCCTGCACAGTGAAGGCTGCAATGGAAATCTGCCTCTTCACTTCTTCCCAGGCTTCATGTTGATCAGCTTTGCTTTCAATATCAAACAAGGCATCATAGATTCCTGGGAAGGATTCTCCTGCGTATTTGTTGTGGCTGCTGGGAGCAAAGATGACATGTCTGTAGGGAAAGAAGAAAAATGCAATTACACTGAACAAAAGAAACTATTAATGGGGTGTGTGTTCATTGTAGGTGTGCTATTATGTAGAGCAGCTGTGAATCCCAGGAAGATCAGAACTTACTAAATACACAGGAAATTGGTCTTTAAAAGGACAGACGTGGTCCCAAGCACAAAATCTATTGGAAAGAAAGGGCACAGATTTAGGTCAGGTGGCCTTCTCCTTGGGAAGAGATGACCCATTTGTCTAATTAGGAACAAAACCATGTTACATTTTTTGAAAATGGGAGTTCAACAAACCTGATAAAGTAATTTGGCAATCTGGATCAGGGAACAAAACTAGTTATAGGTGTGTTGTGAGAAATGGAACAGAAACCTCAAAAACAACTAAGTAGCTGCGTGATGGTCAGCAGATTACTTAACTGGGAAAGGAATTTAAAAGGAGGGGAAAAAAAAATCTATGGGTGAATTCTTGAGAAAAGCATGAGTTCTTCAGAAAAGAAGTGATCATATTGGATCAGAACTGCACAAAAGTATCAATTTATATTTTGGTGTGGGTTTTTTTACTAAATAATGAATAGCTGCAGATTGGCTCTTAAACTGATTTTAAATATGAAGTATCAAAGCACATTTACAGCATGTGAAAGAGTACTCCCAAATGAAAAGAAACTTTAAAATTACATTAATAAATGCAAGCAAGTAAGAAACGATAATAAAAAAAACAAACAGCTCTAAATGATACCTAATACCCAACAAGAAAACCTCTAGAAAGAAATGACTTCATTCTTCCCAAAGTGTGAATGACAGTTTATCCTAGGAGGATGGAAGTGTGATTTGCAGTTCTACCTGCCTGAAGGACTTCTGGCATGGCGTGAAATCCATCCATCAGTGAGTCAGATATATCCAGTCGGTAGGAAAAGGGGGATACTGAGAGCAAAGTGAGGAACTCACACACCTGACACTGAAAGCTGGGCTCTTGTCAGGTATTCCTAATAAAAGCACTGGGTTTCTACAAAGGAAATAGTAGTTAGGGGTGTAAGCTTTTTGGAGCACCTATAGGAGCAGCCACAGATGGGGCTCTGCAGCACAGCTCATGGGCCTTTATCCTGTGTTGAATGGTCTCTCCTTCTCCAAACTCTCCTCAAGCTCTCCCTTAGCTTCTCTCTTCCACTAATCCTCATTGCACGTCTGTTCTCATTGTCTCCCTTTACTGTCTTTTCACCTTTCTTTTCAAGGCAGTTCATTTTCCACTCAATCCTCACTGGGCAGATGTTCACAAGAGCAAGTTGTAACAGCAGTAGTACTGCAAACCTACAAGTAAAAGTCAAAAAGATAAAAAGAAAGCCAAAAGAGAGGAATTTGGCTTCCCAAGACCAATGTAGCCAAGGAGTTCTCCTTAAGAGGTATAAAAAAAGTCCATTACTGACTGGATTGTACCAAAAGCAATGTGTTGAACTGTAATTCCTGTGAGAGCTATACAGCAATTCAGCTGACCAGCCAGCTGCAAAAATACAGTGCCTTAGACAACAGGTCAAGAAACTTTTAGCCTCACCTGTAAAACTTCCTTCCTGGCAAGCCCAGAGGGTCAGTGAAAGCTCTTTCTATCAACATCAGCTGATCATTCATGATGCGCATTGCAAGTGAACTGCAGGAGAGGGAGATGGAGAAATATCACACAGTGGGGAAACATGACTTCCCACTTTCATTTGAAACACTTTTCTTCTCTCTTTTTTTTTATTTTTTTTTTTTACAGAAGAAGGAAAAGAAAAGACAAGTGTGATCTACAGTTCTCTAAAAAAGATGAGGTTTTGCAAAAGGAGACACTGAATCCATGTTATACTAATGCATTGGTATTTCTGTGTTCAACAAGATTTGACACTATGCAAAATAAAATGGGAAACTTTCTGAGACTGTCAGATACTTCCTTAGTATTAACTGGCACTGGAAAGATGCCACTTAAGAGAGGGCACAAGAAGGCTGAGATTTACATCAAGATGAAGATAGGTAAATTTTGGTGTCTACCCATAAGCCAAATGTCCGTAGCCCTGTTCTAATCTATACAGTAACATAGTAAGGATGGGATTCAGCTGCCTAAACACAACTGGTACCGAATGTGGCCTCCAGTCACTACACTCAGAGGGCACAGGAGACCTGCAGGGCCCTTAGGCTTGCAAGCATCATACAGATATCTCAGATACTCTGAAGCATCATCCCCTCTCCTTGAAGTGTGCTGAAAGTACAAATTCTGGCATCAGCCACAACACTCTAGGTGTTGTGCCGGTGTCTAAACAGAGATCTCAGTCCAACTCTAACTTTCATTGCTACCTGCCTTTCCATGTATTACAGTAATTTTAATGACAACCTGATACTAGTAATAAGCTCTACAGCTCATACTATCAATCACATTCTTGTATCTCCTAATTCATCTAAGCAGATACTGCCTGCTTCAGAGGTCAGGGCCTCTGTTCTGCACTAATCAGAGAATCCTTGTGTAATAGAAGAAATAAAGAACTGCCACTCTTGGTACCTAAGGCAGATGTAAATATATACATATATTACTTTTTTTTCAAGACTTACTCTTTCTTGTCGACTTGTTCAAGTCTCCTGTGAAATTCAGCAGCAGCCTTTGAGAAGTTAGCCACAGCAGAAAAAAGAGGATCTAGGAATGGAAGGAGTACATGAACAACTTCATAGTATTTACTAAGCCAAATATACCTTTCAGTTGCCCAGTGGGAGAAGAACTACATTTGTCTTGCTAATATAATAGCATTAAGTTTGTTGTCTTTACATAACTGATTGGTTTCACTAGTGCAGACTTTAAAGAGCTGCACTACTAGCAAACACCTTTTGCAGTGAGACCAACAGTAAAGCAGAGTGCTTGGTAAAGCTTTCATCACCATACATCTTCCCTCTGCCTTGCGAGGAAAAAATTGGCTGTCATTGCAAACTGAGAGCTCTGCAGTTTCCTGTTTAACAAATGCACTGCACTGTTCAGGTATAAAAAGCCTGACTTCCATCAAAAATACCAGCTGTTCCAGAGGGCTGTGAAAGAGCAGCAGGATTTCGCTCTGGGAGAGAGATGTCCTATTCACAGCACAACAGGCGAGTGTGACCTTTTTTTTTAGCAGTGTTAGGCGAGGCACAAAAGGCACAGCTGTCGTGGCTCACGGTGACAGACACAGGGGATTAAAGCAGCCAAGTCCTGAGCTCGCTGTGCCCTGGAGTTGCAGCACAGGAGGTGTCTCTGCCACGTCCCTCCGTGCTGCCACTCAAACCCCGGGGTTTGCCTGGCCCTGTGCAGGCAGGCTGGCAGGTATGCCTGCTGCTTTTTCCTGCCCTGTCCCTGCCAGTACATCCCAGACATGGGGAATAACTTAGAGAAGCAGCAGGCCATGCTTTTAATGGCAGTAGCAGCTGTGATGGTTTTCTTGCAGAAGGCTCAATTTAATACAGACCTGGGAAAAGTATTGATTTATGCAAGTGATTTTTGAAGAATAAATGACAGGTGGATGTTACAACATGTACAACTTCTGGCTCCACCAAAACTTAACTCAATTAGAAAGAAAGAAAGTTTAAAACTTGTAAATTTTGCCCATGAATTTTAGAAAACTTAAACTAGAGTATCCTCTCTTCAATCGTACAGGAAGATGGGACATATGATTAGATCATCTCCTAAACCCAGTCCTCCGTTGGCAATTATTATCCCTTCACTGTTTATAAATTTATCACCCAATTTCACGTGACAGGCTTTCTGTTCCCAGGACTCCTATAGAAAGCTGTTCCTCAGTCTCATTTACTCTTCTATTTCTAGCAAACTTATTTATTCATCACGAGCCTACACTTGCTTCTTCTTGCCTCAATTCCGTTGTTTGGTTGGTGCAATTGGAGGCACAGATTTTGTGTATCCAAGCTGTTTACAGAGTGCAGCATAGAGGGACACGTCACCTCGTGAGGATGAGAATTCACACTTGTCCACAGCCCTGTGGCAAGAGCTCTAAGTTTACTGGGGGGCAGAGTTCTGCCCTGCTGACATCATGGCTATATCACAGCAACAGATTATATTTCAGAAGCAGTAGGAGGGGATTTAAGAGAGAAAAAAAAAAAAAAAGAAAAGAAAGATCATCTGAAAATATGTAAGAAACTTTGTGTTCACTAGCTATTTAGTGTTGTCAATGCTGGCTATTTTAGAAAACATCACATTTCTTTTTCTCCACTTGAAAACATTATTTCCTGATAGCATAGGACTGCAAGCACTATATTTTATGAAAAAAAGGTTTCCAGCCTTCATTGTTGCAGAGGAACAGCTAAAATGTGAATCCAAATGCGAATAGGAATCTTAATCTGTTATTTTAAAGGACAATAAATTATATGATTTATTCAGGCTTAATCAACAATTTTCTGACATTCAGTGTTGTCAATAAGCAACCCTATGAAAATGCTGAGTGAAATAAACTTTAATTTTCACTGTATTGTAAAAACCACCTATATTATTTAATGTATTCTGGTGCAATAGAATAAATAAAAAAATAGAAATTATAGCTTCATTCAAGAAATAATTTAATATTCATCAGGCATCAGAGAAGAGCCATGAAAATAATGAAAAGACTTGCAACCATGCCTTGTAAAATATGGTCAAAATTACACATTTATAAATTTATTAAAGAAAGGTTTCAGTGTCATCTGGGTGAAAAGAAAAGCTAAAAAAAGGATTGCTTCTAGATTCTAGGAACAAAAATAGATGCATTGGTCAGGAGGTAGTTTGTGCAACTTCTAATCTGAAAATAGAAACTCAAACAATAAAATAAATTATTTCACTGAAATTTCGATAGGTGTTCTACTACTGCAAAAAAAATTATATTTGCTCTTATAAGACATGCTGCAGTGAACACTGGAACATATTGAAATAACTCCTTGTGTTTTGCAGAATCTCAGACCAGATGATCCACCACACAAGGCTTCCTCTGTGTCAAGTGGTCTTTTTACAAGAAAGAGTGTCTTTTCAAAATACTCAAGAATTTTTCACCGAAACCATTACATGTAGTTTCAAATGTAATTTTTAATTTCCCCCAAATGTGGGTTCAATTTGAGTTACATTCAATGTTTCTCATACCCCAAATGAGGACTCCATCTCCAAAAAGTAGTTTATGTCTCTAAATCAAGGGTTTGTCAGGTAGCAAGTGAATTGAGACTGACTGAAAAATCTCCTTGGTGCAGAAACACAAGGAGTGATCGAGGCAAGCAGGAAAAAAAGAAGAAAGGGGGAGACAGAAAATGACTGTGGAAGCTATCCCAGCCTGGATACACTCTGCTGCTTTAGACCTGTTTTATGTGCTCCAGAGCAATGTGCTCAAGTGCTCAGCAAATGTATGAATGTATGTATTAATGCAGGAGAGCTGAAAAAGTGCTCCTGTGGCCCAAAAATGGCAACCAGGCACTGAGGGGGATGGCGAAGCTCCCTGGGGTCAGATGAAGTCTTTGGCTGAAGAGGAATGGACACTCGTCTCCATGGACACTCGTGTCCCTTGAGTTCCAAGCAGCTGCCATAAGCTCTGGACTTGTCTTCTTTTTTAAGCAAGGAAGTGAAAAGCAAGCTGAGCTACCTCTTTGTCCTACATTTGAGGTTCTTGAATGCCCATGAGCACTGTAATAATGCCTGCCATTAATAACATGCATGAAAGTTGTTATAACCCTCTAATCAACACAATGTGTTAAACCTGGGTTGCGTTTAGAAAAAAAAATATAGAGGCTCTTTACTGTGATGGCAAAATTCAAACAGGAAAGAAAGGAATTCACTTGAAGAGCTGTGGCAGATAGAACGTGCAGCTGCATGATCCTAATTAATGCACCTAAGAAATAGTCTTGTGGCTGTTACTCACCAAAGGATACTTTGTAAAGTTTCAGCTGTTCTTCGTGCTTCTTGGCCAGTTTATAAATTCTGTTGCTGTATCCTTTTAAGGCTTCTCCGTAGTCTCTACAGTCGAATGGAATGACCTGGGAATCTGCCAGTTCATAAACCAGCTTGCCTCGTAACTGGGCAATTGTTAGCTGTTTCTTAAAGGTGGGGTCATAAAATTTTTCCACTAGCTCAAATGTCTCATACACAGTGTGATAAACAGGATAATTGCTGAATTTGTCTGCTTTCTGGAAAAGAGCAAGAAAATTTGTCAATGCCCTCTATTCTGACTGCAGTTAAGAGATGTATTGATCACTTTATGACTCTGATGTTTTGTATGGTTTCCAAATCAAAAAAAGCTATTTGCTACAAAACACTATTTACTATCCTTCATTTTTGTGTGTTCCTATTAAAAAACTAACCCAATCTGAATCCATGGACTGTTGCACAGGATTAAGTGAGCAGGCTTCCTTCTCTCTACCTACACAGACCTGCCTTCAGTTCCATTGCACAGAGACTGCCTTCTACCAGGGTGAAAACAGTTTGGAGTTTGGATAGCAAAAGACTTCGATCACAGCCCCTTTTTACCTTGTGTAGCCCTTTCTGAACACAACTATGGAAGATTTGTTTATTAAGGGGACTATTAATAGCATGGTGGAACAAACTATCCACCTTCAATCAGACTCTGTAAATACCTTTCCATGAACTTGACATCCTATAGAATATACACATCACTGTAACATGTTTTATTCTCCAAACATTTAGGTTTCTTGCTAATTTAAGAAAGGTCACTGGTACACACACCAGCCAAAGATGCTTTGAAGTTTTTTTATTAATTATGAATAAATGCTTTTAACAGGATGACTGCTCAGCACTATCAAACTTCTTCAAGCAATCTGTCAGACTCACCCGATTCTTGGTGTAACGAGCTCTGCCTGATGCAATTCCCAGTCGCTGGAAGTAAGCTTCAAAATCACTGCCTGACCCCAGTTTATTTATTCTACATGTAGAAAAGACAATGTCCTAGTGAGAGCACTTACTGAACAGTATGGCAGTAATTTTTGCAAAATGCAGATTTTTCAGAGAAATTGATGTCAGTTCTTCTGAAGGGCACATAAGGGACACTAGTAGGATCAAAGACTGGATGAGTGGCAAGCTTAACTGATTTTATTCCAACACTCTGATGCAGTATCCAGTATTGCTAGGAAGATCTTTTAATTGTAGCGATCCCAATTGTGGCAGGGATGACGTTAAAAACACACCAACAAACACTTTGCGCTGAGGAGCCATAAAACTGTACCAGACGTGTCTCTGCTGTCTTAAAACACCAATCATCTGTTTCCAAACTCACATGGACTGGGCAGCAGTGTGTGTGTGTGAAGGCAGATGTGTGTGTGCGAAGGTAGATGTGTGTGTGCAAAGGCACATGTGTGTGTGAGAAGGCAGATGTGTGTGTGTGAGAAGGCAGATGTGTGTGTGAGAAGGCAGATGTGTGTGTGTGAGAAGACATGTGTGTGTGTGTGAGAATGCACATGTGTGTGTGAGAAGGCAGATGTGTGTGTGTGTGCCAAGACAGATGTGTATGTGAGAAGGCAGATATGTGTGTGAGAATGCACATGTGTGTGTGAGAATGCACATGTGTGTGTGCCAAGACAGATGTGTGTGTGTGAGAAGATAGATGTGTGTGTGTGCCAAGACCGATGTGTGTGTGTGAGAAGATGGATAGATGTGTGCGTGCCCGGGCCGAGGAGCGTCTGCCGCGTTAGGCACCGCGTGCCGCTGCTGCCACCTGCCGGGGAGCTGCGGCGTGGCACGGGGCAGGGAGCGCCGCACCCGCACGGAAATGCGCTCAGGGTTCTCAAATGTTTACGTTTGATGTCAAGTTTTAGGTTTACGTTGGTGGCTTAGGTTTTATGTTTTTCAAACCCTGTACTGCCCAGTGTACCTCTGAAGTTTCCTGTAGCTTGTTAAGTGCTGTTCTCTATGCTAAGACAGACATAACAAAACCTCTCTAGCNTCTGAAGGCCCTTCAAATAAATACCTCCTTTATTCCTTTATTCCTGTCTAGTCTCTGTTTCTGTGTAGCCATTTAAAGCATCAACATGACTGACCTGGTGAATAATAAGTGTTTATCAACTCAAAAAAAAAAAAAGAAAAGAAAAAAGAAAGAAAGAAGTTTCTTCTGTACCAGCTGAAGTTAGTATGCATATCTACAAGGAGCTATTTGCATCAACTAAGAAAGATCAGATCTGGTAGCTTTTTTAAAAGGAAGAAATCGCAGTGAGTCTAATGAATCCAGAAACTTATCTTGGCAGAACATTTTGGTCAGATCACAAAAAGGAGCCATTCTGTTTACCTTACGTCAGTAATGCCACACTGTGCATAAGATTTAGCCCTTCTGAGTCATAGGCTGAAAGAGTCCTTTGGAGTTGTAATACCTTCAAATATGAAGTCTTAATACACTCGTATATAGATTTGTAATACATTAACATCCATTGTACAAACAAGGAATAATTATCGCAAGTTTTTTAATTACTACTTTTGAATTACCACTCTAGGCAGCGTTTTTCAACTGAGGATTTGCTTACCCTAACAATTTTGATTTTATCTCATCTCGTCGGTGACTAAACTATATTTTAAACTCTTTCTCCACCCTTGTTTTTTTTCATTGCTTTCCATATTGCTTTTCTACTAATAAACAGGCCTTTTAAAAGTGTGAAGTTTCATTTCACCATAGGAATAATGTCACCATCATTAAATAAAAATAATAAAATTTTATTTTATTTTACTATAAAAGACATTGCTAGGGATTCACCTTGTGTTAAAAGGTTTTGTATTGCTGCCATAAATAGCACATCTTGAAAAATTCTGGTGAGTAGCCATGATTAAAATATTGGAGTAAAAATCCCATGCATATTAATAACTTACCTGGGGTAGGTATTATTTTCAGTTGCGGGATCTTTCTCAAGCCAGCTCTCATAAAGAGACTTATTTTCATAACCCTCATCAGGGCTTAAAATCTGCAGAGGGAAATATTATAATCTCATTGGAAGTACCTCAAACTCGATTCATTATCAAAGGAGATCTTCGCAGCTCCCCTCTGCAGCGTGCAGGGAAGTGAATGTGGACATAAATGTGGGCTCACATTTATGCATTCCCAAGCAAGGAAAGCATGTCGCAGGCACTTGGAACAGCCCACAGACAGTAGGAAACAACAGGCTAAAAGCTTTGGGATGCTACCCGGAGCTCATCTACTGCAGAGGGAATGTGTGTGTACACAAACACAACAGCACATAAAATACTATGGGACTCCTCCAGAAACCAGGGTGTCCCAGCTGCTTTCCATTCAGCAGGCATGGGGAGAGGACAACCACAAGCCTGTCTGCCCTGCGGTTTGCCCTGCACAGCAGCAATATTCTCTCAACAAAGCTAAACCTAGAATTTGACTGCTTGTTCTGTAGGAAAGGCACAAAAGAGATGTGCTAGAAGGAAGGGTCCAAACCAGCCATATCACAGCAGTGACAAGGGGACTCCACCAAGCCTGGAGAATCATTGTGCAAGACACTCCATGCACAGATGTAGGTCTCACTCTTACCTTAAAAAATCCCCAAAAGCCCTCTAACCAGGATGGAAAAGGCAAGTACTAGTGCTGTCATCATGCTGCCAATAAAACTATGAAAGAGCATAAAATAAGTTGAACAAAGCTCTTAGAAAATCTGTGGCAGAGTAAAAATAAATCAAGACTCCAGCCCTGGTCTCCACCTACGCTTCACCAACCTTTAATAGACACGGTCCTTTAAATTGACTTAAATTGAAATTTAAATTTAGGCCTATAAGATTAGTTATGATGTGCAGAGGATTGGAATTTTTATTCCCAAAATACAAAGCATAAATGTTCATAGATAGATACATGGTCCCACCATATTGTTGAGACTTAAATTCAATACTGAAAAACATACAGACTACAAATTGAAATTCCAAAGAGTTCTGACCTCTGAGATTCGGTCAGCAGCTAGCAGGAAAATAACAACTCTTTGAAATAACTGCTTGGCTGCTGTCATTTTCAGGGTACTTTGGTCAAGTCCTAGGGCTAAAGTGAAAACAGCAAATTAATAAGAGCAAGCTGAACTCTGACATATGGGAGCAAAAGCACTCTATGCTCTGGCAAAGATGTTATTCTGACAGCTCTGGTTGTGTAAAAAGCATTGGTCAGCTTTTTCATACAACACTGAGAGCATAGTAAAACATAATATTTGCCCTGACTTAGATCCAAATCTAGGATCAGCATAAGCTCCCTGCTAACTCAAGGGAAGATGCAGAGTTCTTTAAGCATAAATGCAAAAGAAGCAGTGATAATTGCAGGGGAATTGGAGCTGAACTATTGCAGACACTGTCTGGTGGTGACCAAATGCCTAAACCCTGGCAGTAAAGCAGGGCCAAAAAGACAGGCAACAGCTAAATGTCCCATCTGGATGCTGAGGACCACACTTTATTGACAACTCCCTGAAAGGAAACACTTCACGTGTACACTACACTTCTTTCTGGTGAGAACTGGCTCACTGAAAAACAAGTGCAAAGAGATCTTTGGATGTTGGATAACTGGATGTTGGACTCCTTAACACGAACAGAATAAACTTTCCTTTGGACATGCATAATCGGGGGTCAGACTGCCTGGTATTCTATTGTTTACATCGCGCCTCTACTGTGAAAAGCTAAAATAACAGTGATTATGGCATTTATTTTCTTTAAGTCAGTCTCAAGTACTTTGCATGGTACTTTACTGGAAGTTTTCTACTCAAACTAGCAATAGTTGAATAGTTGACTTAAGAGCAAGAGTGAGGTACTATTTTTAGCCCAGAGCACTTTCTTTTAAACTTTGTTTATCTTTCACAGGAAAATGTCTTCCTGAGTTAGTGGCTTACTGCAGACAGAAAGTAAATTATTTTATCAAGGGCCCTGCAGCACTAAGGACACGAAAATTTTTATCTTCAAAAGAGAATGCTCTTCAGTGTGCCAAGTGTCAAAGCTAATATTCAAACAGCACAGCTTCTTCCCTCTGCAACGATGAAAGAATAAGATAGAAAGAACTGATCGGAAAATAAAATGTAGAAAAGAAAAGAGAATTGTGGAACTAGCATAGATAAACCTCCCCAGATCTAAACCATGGCATTTCAGGTGGTAAAAGTGTGCTGTGTTTGAAAATAACTTGGGATGAATGCATCTGGCAGGATGGGAGATTGGTATCTGGGGTCAGCCCACCAAGTGCCATTACAGGGCAGATTTTTACACTGGATCAAGTGATCTGCCTTCTCTTAAGATTGGGGGGAAAATAGTTTGAGTTCTGTCCATTCAAAGGTAGACAACCACAAAGGCACTTATTTCTACCCAATGCCTTTACAGGGAGCCTATGTTTCTTAAGTCAGACAGAGCTGTCTTCTGTTAATTGAGATGAATCCACATCTGAGGATGGTGGCAATGGCTCATGAGAGGTGCCTAATCTGGTTAACTCCTCACATGGCCAATAAAGTTCCATGCTTTAATGGATCACAACCTTCCAGCCTTATGATAATGTATCCTGAGAGGTGAAGGTAAAGGAGTCATGGTTAGACCACTTGTAATCATGCAAATCCATACATCAGATCTGTTACAAAACCTTCTCAAACCTTCAATATTTGTCACGTATTTCAGGGGCTCAGTGAGATATGGAGGAGATTCAGGGGAACAGACAGAGAGAAAATGGTACTAGCCTAAGTGAAAATTATTTCCTTCAATGCTTATCACTTTAGATAATTGATCTTGCTCAAGTGTTTTACCATCCTGTTTTTATTATTATTATATTTACTCTATATTGCAAATAAGATCCCACTTATGTCAGTAACACATTTCAGTCCTTTTAAGAATACTGAGAAATTGTGAGCATGGGCTGTGCATTGCTGATGGGATGTTTTGCAGTTCATTTTGGTGGGATCAAGATTCTTCCAGCACAGCAATAAAATAAAGCTGATATTATCCAAAAATTTTATCAAATAAACTTGGACTCTTATTCTTAGAAAGGCAGAAAAAATAGGCTGATTCTGTACCTCTTTTGTCAGATTATACACCAGTTTGTAGAGAAGAGGGGTACAGTCAACTCTTAATGTGTAGTTACCTGAAAATAAAACAAAGACATGGAATTTTTCCCTTCATGTACCACTGGCATTATCTTCTTAATGGATTAAACCCTGCAGGCCTTTCTTAAATAAACTTTTTGACTCTAAGGCAAGAATGTATGTCTTGCCTCAGAACATATACAGAAATAAACTGCATGGTCTCACTGTTTGAGCTAATGCCATTACATGATGATGTATTGGTTATAGTACACCCACAGTAATGTAATTAAGGCTTCCCATAGCTCTAAAGTATCCCTAATTATCCCTCTTAGCTACAAGTCCTTGTCGCTCATACAATTCCCAAAGCTTTTGTTAAACAGAAGGCAAAAATTAAGATGATGGAAAAAATACCAGATAATGATGTTTCCAAGGAGAGTCAGTATTTGAGAACTGGAAATTCAAGTCACAAAAGTGCTCAAAACAATGACCTGCTTTGCTCCTTTTCATTGCCATAGGACAATAAATAGAAATAATTTGCTGTCCAAAAAGTGGTATAAGAAGTGTTACGGAGAACATATGTTGATAAACAAAATAATTCTCAGAGTACATGGATACTATGAATCTACAGGGGATTTTACTGCTCAGTCAGGTGAGAGATGTCCAAGATACTTAAACTAACACATTGAACATGGTGTTCTTTTCCTTATTACATACATCTTTTCCAGTTGTTTTGCTTTCACATTTTCTTTAATGCATAAAGCAAGAGACATGTTTGAATAATCAAGATTTAGAAGAAAATTGTTAAGGCAGCAGCATGTTGGCTGCAAACCAACTAAAAAAAGTATGCTTTTCAATCCATGGTGAGAATATGAAGCAGTTGTAAAGCCATTATTTCGTTCGTGAGATTTTCTAGGCGTGACATTCTGCTCTACTTTTTACCCAGCGTGTAGGCAGCATAAATGAAGGAACAGCTCTATTCCTCCTTATTCCCCGACTCCAACTGAGCATTTAGAAACTAGATTTGGCTTTTCTTTCTTTCCAATCCTTTTGTGATAGACAAAATTTTCAGCTGACAGGAATAAAAAGAGTTCCTAAATCTGCCAGTTGATATCCATTTTATTCACTCACAGGAAGCCCAAGTAAGCTGGGTTTGACATGGGAAGAGTAATGCCCTGAATAACTGAGGTTATGACACAGAGCAGCTTCACAGCTTCTTCTAACTATTATTTCAGCACAGACAACAGTAAAAAAGGTCTTTCTGTAATAAAGTGCAGCATAATTTCAGACAGATTTTGTGATATGGATCATAGTGTTGGGCCCCCTCAAAAAAAGGGCAGTTTCTAAGCAGCATTCCTTAATGACATATTCTTCTCACAGTCTGAAGGACATAGCAAATTGGATAAAGGTGCATAAGGGTTTTTTTGTGAAACACTCTTCAGTGCTTATTCTTCTAGAAAAGTCCTGCCGTAATAAATGTATAACTCCCTGCTCCTGGCAATCAACAAAGGTGAGCACACTGTTTCAAAGCACCAAATCATCTCCCACCCCACAAAGTGTAACCCTGAGGTCTTATAATCATAATAATTTACTGTCTCAAAATATTACAATTTCACAGGGATAGGAGCTGGAGCTGTGATCAGGACAAGAAGCAGACTGTCATATATTAAAACTACAATTGTAAATTAAAGCTAATGCTGTTAAGAGACAGTTTAACATACAGAATGCTCAGTTCATTAGCACAGAATAATAAAGTCCTCCAGAAGAGACATTCTGGGCTCAGACATGTGGACTGCAGATCATGGTGTCACAATTTGAAAAGAAAGCAGCACAAAAATTTAATTTGTTCTCTCTCTCCACTTAATTCAGTATTTGCAGCTCTTGTTCTGTACACAATACCTATCTCAAGCAAAAAATAATTCACAGAGAGCTATTAAAGATTACATCTGTGAAGTAATGTAAGGCTAAAAATAAAGGACCCACCTTCTATAGAGGAATCTGTGTTGATGTAAGCCACTGCCCGTTCCTGAAGGACTTTGGCATTTTCCTAGGGTTTTAAATGTGTAATTGTTACTTTCAATTATTGGCATTTAGTCAAAAGCATGTTAAGTGCACTGTTTTTTACAGCATTGCCTGTAAGATCCTAGTCAGGATAATTAATACTGTGTACCTTACTAATTATATTGATTGAGGATGGGTAAAAGATCTGGGCACATGAAATTCACTATTCCTTTCTGGGACTTAAGTTGTTGTGGAAAACATCCACGAAATGTAAGTGCTGCCTGCTGCATCACACAGGAGCAGGATGGAACAGAAAAATTATTGAATAGAATTGTAACATGGTAAAATAGGGTTATTACATGGATTTTAGCTCTGTACTTCAGGACTTTCTGAACATGCAACATGTGACTGTGAGGTCAGCCAGAATTCCTCCATGCTTTTAATCCCTAGTTATTCATATGTGCTCCCAGCACTGAACTCAATTTAAACACCAATAAACCAAGCACTCCTGTCATTTCTACAATCTTCCATTTCAAAAAGGGATAAGTCAAAGAACAGAAATTCCCTCCTAAATGACTGATTATTTTGAGTCCACTAAGCACTGCTTTCATGCTAAATATCTACACACATCTTGTTTATTTTTTTGCAAACTAGTAATTATGTTCTAATCAGTAAGTGGTATTTCACAAGCTTTTGGCTTTGTGACAGATATTTTAATTAGGCTAGCAACTGTTACTAAATTCATTCAATTTATAACCCAACTAGTAATTTATAAGTCATGTGAACTAAAATTTTAATTGGTAATTGATAACTACATAATGAGATTAGTATCTTAAAAAAAAAAAAACCAAAAACCAACAGTTAAGGAGATCCTGCAAAAAATATGAAGGGAGGGAGCAATGCCTATGTGGAGCCTTGCATATATGCAAAATCATATTTTCAGCATAAAGAAATTCCTTTGTTTAAGAGGAATGGAGATCATCTGTGTAGCAGAAGGATGTTGCCACAGTTGCAGTCTTTCTGTTACACAGAAGATGGTGAATATCATGGGTTAATTTTCCTCGAGATTTAATACATGACAGATCTGGCAGCTGCAGAGAAGAGGAATGTAAGCTGTGAGGAATGTCTCTAGAGAAACTGAATTTAATTTAGGTCTAAAAGAGTAGTAATGCACACCACAAAGATGAAGCAAGGAAAAAATAATATCAAAACACAGGTTCAAATATGAACTGTGCTTATGGATTTCTAACCTTATACAGCTGCCATTTCATGAAATAATTAATGATAGATTACTAGATACCAAATTATTAAACAAAACCCAGTATAGAACAGCAGTAGCCATATTTAACAAATAGAAAATAAGAAAACACCCTAATTTATTAACTTGCTCAAGATAAACTGATCGTTTAAGTATCATTGTTTCGTATGCCTCATAATTAAAACAATTGTGTGTTTTTTTCTTGACAGCACCTAAAGGTGTGCAGAGATACACAGACAAAGAAATCACAAATGAAGTTTTACATACAGCATACTTTGCCACCAGTGGAATTCAGGTGCAACGAAACTTTAATGTCAACTCTTTAAAATTTCTCAGCAAATGATTTAAAATAATTTAAATTACTTTTTTTTTCCTCTAGTGTTTCATAAACCAACTGTAAGATGAAGAGACTCTGTTACAGCTGGAAGCCAAACATTTTATGGGTGAAAAAATTAGTGCAAATCTGAAGGAATAGAAATCTCAGTTTTGTTAACAGAAGAATGATGGAATCCCTTTGGTGTTTGGGAGCATGTTTCTGAGTTTTTTACCTCCTATGAAATGTGCCATTTTGCTACGTAATTTTGTGATTTGTTGAAAACATGCAAATAAACTAAACTTAAAAGATTAAAATTTTTTATTTTATAGATTCTGAAAGCTCTATCCATATAGCTAAATATTCACTTGTAAATAAAATTCAAATAGAAGAACAACACATTTCTATTAAACGATGCAGTACTAATAAATTGACATAGTTCAGCAGAAATGTGTTTCATCAGGCAATTTTCTGCTTGCTCTATTTCTAATTTAGATTTTACAGACAAAGCAATGAAAGCTCTCATAAGACCTATATTTCTTATTGGGGTTGAACAAATCCACTAAGAACTGAACATGCTCAACAGGAAAAGGAAGATAATAGTATTCAGAACTTCACTACTGAATTTCCCAACATTCCTCTCTCAAGCAGGAAAAGGAAGACAAAATAACATGCCCAATAGGAAAAGGAAGATAAAAATACTCAGAACCTCACTTCTGAATTTCCCAACATTATTCTCTCAGGCAGGAATAGTCATGTAGGGAACCTCCTGCAGAATTAACCAACTGTCCTGCCCCTGAGACTCTACAATGCTGGAATTCACAGGAATTTTGAGTTATTCTTTCCTAGATTACCGATCCTTTCATTTGCCCACTAGGATTGATTTTCATACAAAGGGCTTGGCATGCTTATGGATCACAGCTTCAGGATCTGGACTTAAATTTATAGGAAAATAAGAAACTAAGGAATTTCTCAGCTAGAGAGATTAATCTGGGTTATATAAAATACTATCATTCTGTTAGATGATGGGATAGATTTCCACATAGAGACCACTGCAGGATATTAGCTTTGAATCAAAGGATATTTTTAAATCTTAGAAGATTTAAAAATTAGTTAGTACACTTATGTTGTGAGAAGGTAGGTAGGTAGAATATTTATATAAATATATATAGTGCCTCACAGCACCTGAAGGAGTCTGTTGTGCTCCAATTTTACCATGAAGTTTTTGATCGTAGTCTAGGAATAGACTAGCTGCTAGCTGGGTACTGCAGCCACCTGCAACACACTTTCAAGTTTTGCTTTGCTTTACACATTTTTTTTGTTTACCTCAGCCCACTCTGTGGAACCCAATAATCCAAATTCTTCTGCATCCCAGCTAGCAAAAATAATAGTTCTCCTAGGTCTCCAACCTGCAATCACATAGTTAAACTTGAAAATTCAACTTAAACGTTAAAAGTCCACTAACCACAGTTAATTGAAATTGCTTTAAAAACACCACTTAACTGATATAGTAGTAAAAAAAATCCTCTCTAAAATCCTTAGAGGAATATATTATTGCAGAAGCACTTCTCCTTAATGCAATATTTTCATTCTGCACAGCTAAGAGGGTACCATTACACTCACAAGGGAATAAATTCAGCCAACTACCACGCAGTGCTATATATGCATCTCTTCAATGAATTTGCATCTTTCATAATTAGAAATAAAACTTTCTGTAAAAGTGAAAAGTTAAATCATTACAACAGCTTATGGAAACCCTCTTCTTTAAAGCTCCTATTTCCCATATCCATCATTTTACATCTGTAGTAAGCAAGTTACCTTCCATCTTCATTTTACCAAAGCTCCGTACAATTTCTTGCAGAGCAGCTGCACCAGTCGTTGGATCAATACCACCAAACACCCAAGAGTCTCTATGACCACCTAAAATAATATATCTGTCTGGAAACAAACACACAGTATCAATTCATAATTAAAAATGCACTTTGATTGCCTGTATTTTTTTTTTTTACTGCATCCTTACTTGTATCAAATGAAATAGGAAGTTCAATAGAAGTGCTACAAGTTTATTTTTTAAGGAAATCTGCAATCATTCACTTACTCTACTGAGGTATGCAACTAAAGACATAAAGAAATATTTCATAAGTATTTTTTCATCTACAAGTCTTTCCTGTGTATGATCTGCCACTAAGTATCAATAGTATAATGTGAAGGTCCTAAATCATCACTAGTTTTCTGTAATTTGAATTATGTTAATTTTTGCAAAGGCAAAATATATGACTGATGTAAGGGAAAACCTACTGTAAAATGGCAGGCAGCCTAAAAAAAATTCTCTGACTTCTATAATTGTAGCATTAAAATATATTCTTGGGAATGGCAATGAAAAATAATGTAATTGGAAGGACAGAAAAACTATTAAGAATTCCTCAAGACTCCATATTATATGGCTATCTAAAAATTTTTAAGCTTCTTACAACACAAGTACTGTTTCAACAAACACAAAAAAAGAAGGAATTAAAATCATAAAGCACTTGATGCTCACCTGGTTCCACAGCTCCCCTGAGGATGCCAATGACATCGTAAATTCGTGTTATTTTATTGCTTGAATGAACATGCATTCTGACTTTTCTGAAACGAAAGGCAGTGTGGAGTAACCATTTCTGACTAATAAGACAATAAAAAGCCAATACTAATAACACAGGAAACAGAGTTTGTGCCTCTGTTCTGCTTCGTGTGTTCGGCACTGATTCAACGTGTCTGCAGCATTGTGATGCTGTCTCAGAGTTCCATTTTTAATTTCAGCTTAGCCTGCTGGTGATGCCTCAGAAAAAACCCTACAAGCTAGGCCAGTCTAAAAATTTGCAAACATTTACAGAATTTATTGAATTTTTATTTATGAGAGCCAATCAGATAATTGTGTACTAGAGGAGTAAAAAACATGCACACTAATTAAAAATATATTTACATTGTGACCAAAATTATAACTGTGGATATGCATATGTTTATAAAGAATCCACCTTGTTTTTCTAGCACTGGTCCATATAATAATACAGAACTTGGAGAAAAGGTCTTTAAGAACATTCATCCAGGAGCAAACTCAAATCTCTGTTTAGGAGAACAGATCTAAGTGATCAAGATTTGTCAGTCATAGAACGGTTTGGGCTGGCAGGGACCTTAAAGATCATCTTGTTCTACCCTCCCTGCCATGGGCAGGGAATCTTCCATTAGGGGCAGGAAACCTTCTACTAGAAGCACAGTTTTTTCTTCCCTGCCCCCCACCAATAAAATCCATTTGTGAAATTTCATAAAAACAAAAGGAATCCAGGTACTGAAAGAGATAAAACTAAGTCTGTATCCAGCCCCCTTAACCTGTAGAACAAAATCCAAACAATGGGGAGGGGTTGTGTCTGGCAAAACCTCAGGAGTTTCACACTTGAAATTATCTTTTCAGCAGCGAATCTGCATAGCTGTCAAAATCAAAACCTACTTCAGGACAGCCACTGGATCTTTGCCCAGAAAATAACTGACACCAGTTCCTTGAGCATGCATACACGTGCACACTTTCCATGTGCAAGGGGCTTTCTACCTAGAATCAAAAGATTCATTTTGATATGGAGCTACTCTGCAAAACAGGTATGTGCAGAATTAATCCATATTTACAAAAAATGTTATTCTACCAAGTAGGAGGATGTGAAAAAGTGAATTCAAAAATACAAGTTTTGTGGATGAATCATATTTTTTTCTCACTGCTGCTCTTCAAGATCTCCAAACAGCACTAAAATTATGTCAAATATGCTTTCTTATTTAGTTATTCCTACTTTATTCATTTTCAGCTAATGTTAAAGCAGAGCAGGAAAGAATAATGATAAATGAAGTCTTTATAAAATTAAGTATTCAGACAGGCTCTTGTTATCCAGGAGATGGAGTAGTGATAATGATATACAATTTGTTACACTGTTCATCTAGGTCCACTACGAGTCCTCATCGAATAATACCTCATGTAATCCCAAACTATTTTTATATGGAAAAGTCACAGAAAAGTGATCTTTAGCTTTATTGTAATTTATTGCCAAATGTCATTGTCATGTGGCCCAATCTGCTAACCTATGGTCTTTTTATAATGTACTTTATTTTCAAATTCTAAAAATGATCACCAAATTTAACCCTAGCAGAAGGAAGCAAATTTCTCCAAAGTATATCTAGATGTATTGTTTCAGAGTCTTTTCCTTGGGGGATTTTTTGTTTGTTTGTTTTGTTTGTTTGTTTGGATTTTTTTGTTTTACAATATTGTATAAACAGGCAAATATTAAAACAGACCTTGTAGAAGAGTTGCCTGCAAATCCTGGTCCTATGTTATAAGACACATTGAGACTTCCCTTCCAGCTGCTGTCTGGAGCTGCAGGTCCTCCCATTGCACTGTGAAGTGAAAAACCAAGACAAATGCAGTTGAACAATAGGCTAAAACCTTGAATTCCCTTAGTAATTATTGCAGCAAAACCAAGGAGGATTCACAGAATTCTTATTGCAGAAACAATTGCTTTGAGTCTTCCACATTTTCTGAATCACACATTAGTACAAAAGAGTAGCAAATACAAGTAACAGCATAGATTTTGCCATCTTAAGATGAAAAATTCATCTATACATTTGTGAATACTGACTTCTGGTGAGGAGGACTGATGTATACTCACCGCATTAATACTTCTGCATCATGATATCCAATGGGATGAACTGGGATTTTGGGAATCCCTACACCTTCATTAACGTCATACCTGAAAGTGTACTCTGAGAAACCAGAACAAAATGTCAAGTTTACAGCGTTCTGAGCAACTTTTACCAAGCTGGAAACACTTCTGAGCAGTGCAGCCACAAGCATGTATGTTTTGGGGTTTTTTTATTCTTACACCATTTCTCACATACTGCTTCTAGAAAACCAAACTGTGATGACAGAACCACAAACCCAGTAGTTCATCTGCAGGGCTGTGCAAAAGAAGTCCCCACACTTGATGCAAGGTTACATTTGGTGTCCAACCACATTGTAACATCTCCTCCAGGCTGGCTGAGAGGAAACCGAGCTGGTGTGGGAGGTGAAGATGGCACCTGTGCAGCTGGCTGACAACCTGCAGAGGACATCCACAGATGCATTTGCCTGGGCTGAAGACAGACAATGCCCCTCTGAGTCTGGTGGGACTGGCACACTCAATTTCACCTGGTTTTAGGTGGTTTTATGCCTCCAACAGTGGCCAAACAAGCCCATGAGCTTTCCAGAAGCACCCCTGCACAGCCATCCCATCAGCAGATAGCACTGGCAGGCATCTTAGTTCAGACTGAGTTTAGGATGCCAGCAAGGACAAGACAAGCACATGGTGCCAGCTTTTGAAAGACTCCAGGCTACTGTTACTTTTGCTACAGGAATTTTATTCCCCTTAAAGAGGATTTTAAATTGGTTTCTTCTTGGAATTTATGCTCAGCAAGGAAACATACCTCCAAGTAAAGCTATTCATCTGCTTTGATGGCAAAGTATAATCTAGTTTAAACTGGTCCTCCTGAGAAATACAGCTATTTTAAAATGGCTATAAATTCTCAGTCATTTTCTGTTGCTTCACAGTCTGTAAACCTACACATCCTGCTTTTTTAAGTGTCACAAGGGTGGGGCTATACAGACATTTTCCTAGAAACTTTCTTCCCCTGCCTAACCAAAACCAGTTAGAACGACACAGAAAGAACTTGCTATGCAATAGAAAATTAACTACTGTCAATAGTAATTTTCAAGCAGCCTTTTTCTCTGCATCTGTACTGAAAATAAATGAATTTCTAGGGACACACTTTCAGCATCAGTTTATAAAATACTTGATGGTCCAGGCTACAGAATTTTTACTCACCTTTTGCAGGATAACCTGGTGTTAGAGGGTCCCCAGCTCCATTCAGATTTAAAACATTCCCACGCTGGACTCCTCCACCTGGAAGGTTCCAGCCACCTGGATAAGGATCTACTCCTGGGGCGCAGTAGTCAGCAGGATCTGAATAAAGTATGATCCCTTGGGCTCCTGCTAATATGGCATTTTTAACCTGTGAAATTGTTTGCTTTTAAGCTGTGGCTTTTTTTTTTTTTTTTTTTTAATGCAGCAATAAATATGAATGTTGAGATTTGCTTTCATGCAGACATAGTTTCAGAAGATGTGTATGTGAAAGAGAGAAAATTACCCCAGGTTCAGCAGAAGAATCAAGAAAAATGAAAAACAATATGTTCATTATTTGTATCAAACCTTTAGTCATAGCTCAAGGCTATGACATAAAGCACAGAACATAAAACTGAGCACCAAAACTGACCACTATCCCCACTGCCCCACTATCAGTAATTTTGCCAGATTTGTTGTCTAAAGTCAGAAGAGGTAGTTTCTCAATTTCTGTGCATCAGATTCCTTGTCAAAATGCTATTTCAAAGTACTGCAGTGCTATGGATGGCAAGTATCAAAAAGCCTTGGCTCTGTAAACTACTCAGTCCTCTAAACTCTTCTCTTGCAAGAACTGCCTAGAGAGTTTGCAGCCATCTCTGTCTCAGGAGTTTAATACATTCATCTGGTTCTATTGTTTTGGAAGTTATTCTTAGACTGCAGTTACAATGGATATATTGCAGGCTTCCTTCTGCTCATAAGTTCCAACAAACAGCCCTCACTATTTCCCTCAAAGTCTACCATGAAAGTGTCTGACCCATGGAGGAAAAATTAAAACACAACCCTTACTTTGTTTCCTCTGAAGATCTTTCCATATCTGGCAATGACAATCTTTCCTGTACAATTAATTCCCATTTCACGCTCCAGCTTAAAAAAATCTTCTGTACGGCCATAATTCACGTACACCAGATCTGCCTGGGCAGAAAAGAAAAGTAGTGCTGTGGTAACTGGTCAGTCAACAAACAGAATACCCATTATCAGAAATACAGTTTCATTCACTAGGTATGATAGAGGTCTGTTCTGGTTTTTTGGGTTTTTTTTTCATAACTACAAATGAGATCCAGTGCTCATAAAAACAATAGCAAAAGAAATCCACAATATTCTTTAGGAAGCTTTGGCTCAAAGTTCTGACATTTAGATATTATCCTGCACTTGACAACAGTCCTAAAAACAGGCTGGAAAATAAACCAATGTACTTTGCTAAACTGACAAACTTCTGTGTCTGTGACAAAGCAGTGGTATGCCTTGCATACACACTCACTACTGTATAATTTCACTCATTTATCCAATGCAATGTTGTCCCTGACCTGCTCCATAATGAATTAGCAGATTGAGTGAGGAACTTTTGTGGCCTTTGAAGGCATTCATTTAATCTAAAACGTCTTCCAACTTGATTTAAATCATTGCTACTTCTACCTGTGCCTTAAGCAAGTCCTCTACATATGACTGAATTATATGGAGCAACCTGAGACGTACCAAAAATTTTCCATCAAGATAAAATCTTTTCACTTGTTATGTGATTCAGAGTTCTAGCAATTTGAGAAAGCACTTTTCTTTGGTCATAAAAGACATCTAACCTTTGCATAATACATGGCCTATCTGTGCCTAAGTGTTCTCTAATTAAGACAAATGGTAATTAAAACTACTACAACAAATATTTTGAAAAGCTGGAGCAATGTAACCCAGCAAGTGTTTTAAAAAAAAATAGAACCCATATATAACTTCTTTTCTTACCTCTGGCACTCCTTGTGCTGAAAAAGCATTATATGGTGGTAGTATATCAGTAACATTTTCATACCCCTGTGGAGGTGGTTCAAACAATGATGTATTGAAAATCTATCCAAAAAATAACAGTAGTCTTTGGTCAAACACTCCAGGCATGAATTCACACACTAAGCAATGATAATTATAGTTTAAACCAAAGTCAGAAAAGACAGTTATTCAGTTTCTGTGCATCAGACTCCTTGTCAAATAATTACTATTTCAAAATATTGCAGTCCTATGAATGAAAAGTATCAAAAGCCTTGTCTTTTGCAGAGTTATTTAGCTTTTTCAGCAGATTAAACCATAATTTCCATGAATTTCTAGCAAAAAAATACAATTCTAACTAGCACACATAAGTTCAAACAAAAGCACAGCTAGGGATCCAGAGCTGAACTTTTGTAATAGAATGCAGATATGAATACAAAGAGACACATCACGTGTCAGAAGATGCTCATCAGTCACTGCCTGAACCTAAGGAAAGAAGTAGCTGAAAATTGCCAAGAACTGGTGACAGTAAAACACATCTGCTCCATCCCTGCCATCCCAGGTGTCTTTTGTGGTTTCTCCCACCTGTATTATTATTATTCCCTTCGTCTCTTTTCTAGTGATGCTCCAGTTAAAAGTGCTGTCTTTTATCACTATGTATTGTAACCCTCATGTTGCTTTAAGGTCCATGTCCTCCTTTTGTCACCTTGTGAGACTATAGTTGAGACACTGTTACAGGGTTTCTCGAAGAATTTCTTCATTCTTTCACTGCTAAGCTCCTGTCATCCCTGCACACATATCCCTTACTTTCTACCCTGGTTTTCATCTTTACCTGTGTGTTATGATGCTTCTCTAACAGTTCCTCCTCCTCTACTTGGTCAAGATCCTTATCAGAATTTACATCTACTTCTTTATTTCCCCATGTATTCAGAAGGGAGAAGATGTCTACAAACTGACTAGTTCATTAGTACTTCCAACACTAACTTGGGAGACACCATAGGAAGCCGGTGGGATCAGGTTCAGAGCAAAGGAAATAAGGCAATACTACATAAAACTGATAGTACCTCTGCAATTCCTTACCTCAGTATGTTGTGGAAGGAAATATTGTACAGATGCTCAAGCAAGAGAGCAAGAGAGATGTAATGAGGGTCACTGATTGGATAAATACTTGGAACAGGTCTAACAAGGATTTTTCGAGAGACTAATTGCAGCACATTCAGAGAAGCCCTGAGCTGAAAACAGCAAGACATTGGCAGAACTGCATGCCTGGAATCCGTTTTTTTGTTCTTAAACATCCCTGTGCATCCACTAAAGTCTGTTTATGGAAACAGGATATTAGCCTAGATGTATCCTTAAGCTGAACCCTTCTAACACCTTACAGTCTACTGGTGTTAACTGCAGCCTCACCACACATCCTTGCTCTTCTGTTATGAGGCACTGAGATCTCAGCCACTCTGCTGTGTTCTCTGCATAGCCTGGAAAACCATTCCTAGACATGACTTTCCTTTGCACTGGATTTTTTTTTTAATAATATAAAGCACATGCTGAACTGAGTAGGTGGGAATGCAGAGGAAGACACTGTTTTTTAACAGGAAGTCACTGGGGTTTTTTTTTGTTTTACATAAATATAGTTTTGTCATTGAAAAGATCACCTCATTCCCTTGATCATCAATTACTGAAATGTAGTTTGGCTGCTTTTCATTTGGGTATGAAAGAAGCACATCATAATTAACAAGTTCTGCTGAATCCAGTCCAAATTCCTTCCACTGGCCTTGAATTCTTTTGGCAAGAAGGACGTTCTGTTCAGTTCCTGCGAGGTGAGGCAACTTGGTAAATGAACTAGAATAAAACAGAAAACCACTAGTAAGCAGCAAGTGCAGAGAGATACAATAGTGAAACAGGATCAGTGTGTATAAAGCTAATCTTCAAGACACATTGCATGGACAGTAAGGTCTTAAACTTTGAGCTGTATGATTGCTTATCAGATTCTGCTTCAGGACATGTAGAAAATTAGTCAGAGCACAGGATCTTTCCTGAGGCCTTAAGACAAGTCAGCTGAACTTTTCTCTTTGCATAACAGGAATAGCCACATCTACACTCAAGCAATGAAAATCTGTGTCAAAGATCCAGCAAAAGAATATTAGTAGTATGCAAGAAGCAGAAATAAATATAGGAAAGCTGCACATGCAGAAAGGAGCTTTCCAGATAATTCTGGAATCTGATTATGGATTTGTACTCTTGTCATAATGTGTCCTAATGTCCTAATAAGTTTAACTTGAAAGTCATTACATTAAATTAATGCAAAGGTTTGCTCTTCTTTCTTAATCAAAAGCCTGAATAATAAAATCCTTCTTAACAACATTTACTTTCATATCAGACGTAACAGATAATGGTGATAAACAATCAGGAACAGAATCCAGTCCCTCTGAGCTACCCTACAGAAATTTATCTACAATTTGTTCGGCCCAGTGAACAAGTAAGTAATGGTGAAAGCTCATCAGTCAGCCAGGCACTCGGCATCAGCTTCCAATCCCCAACAGGCTACTTGTCAATGGTTGCCCCACAGATGTCAGATACCAGCAATTACCATTAATCAGTGGTAGCAAATACCATGATTAATGTCACTTCAGCCTGTCATTTCAGACTGTGTTTAACCCATGTTCTGCAGTGTTTACTCCCTCAGCTTCCAAAGGAGAATGATGTTCAAAGACTTGTTGGAGTCAAGGATGTTACAGCCACTATAATGTCTCATGCACTAAGCCACTTATTTCCTTACAGAAGGCAACCATGCTGATCATACAAATGAACAGGAAATAAATGGTCACTGTTACTAGCTTTATTTCTGACCTTCATGTGTCTGGAAACAGATTGCAGAAGGATGTTTTATCACCTTTCCAGACCTGAAGCTGACCAGCTCAAAGTGCCTCCAGGCTGTCCTTACTAAAAGAGGGGCACAATATCAGTGTTTTTCTTCCACCTGGGGCCTCTTTCAACCATCAGAAGTTCTCAACTACAGCAACATTGCAATTTTAACATAAAGGTCTTTCACGTAAGTCCCACCTGGCTCCAGGATTTGAACGGATCCAGATTCTCTAAGTAGACCACAACTTTTTGCTCTCTGTTGTTTTTGTTCCCTCTCTTGAAACTGTGTGGGTATGCACCAGAGTCTGGAAACAGCCTTTGCCAAACCTTGTTGCCTGTTTTCTTCTTGCACTTTAATTCTCATAAGTATTTTAAGTACCTTTTAATTCTTTAAGTATACTAAATACTACATATGCCATCAGAAAAAAACCACATGATTATTTTTTTTTCAAATTTTCCCTTCCAAGCAGCTTAATCCTTTCCAGAGCTATGATACAAGGCTAAGACCAAAGTTTCTGCACTTTCTGACACTCACAGTTTTTTTTAAAAGAAGATGTAGGAGTCTGAAAAACGAAGAATATGGATCAAAATTCTCAAGTTCACATTTCTTTATCCTTTTGAAAAACTTTTTGGATAGTGTGTTAATACAATTTTTTCTGCATCGCTTGATTTTTATTTGAATTTAGGCAAAAAAAATACTCAACCAGCATGAAGCATTTGGCCCATCACCAAAGCAAGCAGACAAATGAGAAACCATTAATATCCCACGGCCAAGAGAATTTGGCGTAATTACAGAGCTATTTCATGCTATGTTGCCTAGATTCTCACTCAAACATAATTTTCAGGAACTTTGCAATCTACTGGAAGCAAGAAATGCAAAATAAGATTAGGCCTGTAGACTTAAAAAGCTAATTGAAGTTAGGTATGAAACATTTTGGGTTTAGAATAAATGTATAGAAATCAAGTTTGTCAGTAATCCTTTGATGTTCCTGGCGCAGGTGCTGACTTCCATGCTGAATATCAACACTTTACTAACCAGGGTTTGTATATATTTAATTTTCATGTGAATATATTTTTTATCTGTTGAAAATATAGATATACACAATAATGTGGGTTTTTTTCATTATCTGTGGGGAAAAAAAGGGTTTTTTTAATATCTCCAGCATTTTAGATGTTTTGAAAGAACTGCATGGATGCACTCGGATGCAAAAAAGATTATTTACTAACAATTGCATCATGTAAGCCTTAACAAACCATACAAGCACACTGACCATGGACAGAGTCCTTTATCTCTGAAACAGAAGACAGGGTATAATGGGATGTCAGAGCTCACAATTAACAGCACATTATTCAGTATGGCCACACTAAAGGAATTATCAGTTGTAAGTGAACTCAGTACTATGCAAATCTGTAGCATTAATTTTTAACAGATTCTTTTTCTACTTAGACTAGGTGGTCAAACTGAAAGTTTAGGGAGACACTGAGCAGATGATCAGTCAGATGTAATTCATGTCAATCATTGTATCCCAAATGCAGTAAAATCATCTCAGTCTGAAAGAAAGCAAAGTTATCTGATGTTAGAGCTTCAGACACTTGCGAGAAAAAAAGGCACACTTCTTTAAATAAAGAAGATGGAAAATCATGAAGACTGGTAAGCACTGGCAGTAATGCAGCTGAGGGAAGCACACTTGACAGTACTTCAAAAAGGCAACTTCAAAAACAGGGAGGGGGGAGCAGAAGAGTTGTAAGTCTCTCTCTTCTTCCCTCAGACATTCCGTACAAACTAAATACTTCCAAAGCATCTTAAAAGCTTTGCTTTCAGTGGCCCTTCCTTGGTGCTGATGTTAGCGCTTTCTGGCTTTTTTGACTGACAAAATTGTTCAAAAAACTATGCACAAGGCTTACCGAAGAAATCTCCTGATGTTCTCTGCTTTCATTTCAGCCACAAGTTTCTGTCTCACATTTTGATGGACATCTGAAGAGTCGGGGTTTCTCTCGCTCAGTTTTGTAAACCATCCTGAAACACATTTGAAAAGTTTCCTACTTAGCAAAAATGACAGTCCTCACATGTTTGAGCCCAGGTGCAACCTGTGGTACTAAACAGTTAAAACCACAAGGATGAACAGAGCTTAGAGCACCCTCTGTCAGTGTCTGCAGGCTCAGAGAAGTGAAGCAGAAAAGTAAAATATATTTCATTGACTGAAATGCCTAAAAGTGACATGATGAAAAGAGTGCACCCTAAATCCCTGGTAAATCCCATTTTTAAGGCAGGCTCATCTCTCATTAATTTTAAACTGCAGTTTAAATTCTCAATTAACTGTCTGCAGCGTGAGGTTTCAAGTCCTGATACTCATGATGAAACTACTTTATTTAGTTGATGGATATATTTTAAAATATATATGTTAGCATATTTAAAGTGAAGGTCTAGGATGCAGCAGCCACCCTGCCAGATTGTAATAGTTACAGACTTGGGGAAGGGTAAGGTTAATCTATTTAATAATTAAAAGAATGAAGCTAACTGTCACCCAAGCCAGTTTTAAACTGTTTATTCAGTAGCCACAAATAGTAGTAGGAGAGGGTATATCAACTGTATGAGTTTGTCTTAAGAAAAAAACAACAAAAAAATCCTTTTATTATTATAGCTAGACAATCCCAAACTGGGAAATTTTTTGTAAGAAAGGCAAATATATGTGCTGTCACAGGCACACTATATATGACCTGTTACATTTAAATACAACTGTAGTAACACTCTGAACTTTAAAGTGATGCCTGATCAGACCAAAAGTCCACTTCTCCCAGTATCCTGTTTTGGAGCAGGGCCAAATGATGATATTCAGAAAAATGCATAAGCACAGCACAAGCACTAGAAATTTGCAGCTCAGGGACCTCCTAAATTAAACTTATATTTTATATATTTAATAGCACTCATGGATTTTTCTTTCATGCTTTAGCCTTAGGTTTGTGCAACAACCTGTACAAACCATACAAGATTTAAAAAGGTCATGCAGTTTTAGATTTAAAATCAAATGCGATAAGCGACTTCAGAAAAGAATCTTTAGCAAAGTTCATTGTGCATGACGAAAATTTCAGTAACTTGGCTGTCAGTCAAACTCCTCCTCCTCCTCTACATTCTACCCTTAATTTCTAAAATAGCAACTGAATAGGAATACTTAAATATATCTTCAGTAAAAAAACAGGAAATAAAAATTTTTAAAAAAATCTGGGAGATCTTGCAATCGCTGAAGTCTCAAACTCCTGTATTAATCTTTCCTCTTTGAACGCCTGGCTGCCTGTTTCAGGAAGCTGTCAGTTCACCAGGGCTCGCCCTGAGCTGAAGCACAGAGCCCTTCTGTTCCTCACCCCCTAAAGATTGACACTGAGAGAAAAACTTCTTAGAAAAGCAGCGGGACGAGTACTTTACCACGTCCCTAGAGAGCAGTTTAATCTCCCTGCCGGCGAGTAAATCGCAACAGCGGTGGCACACAAGTGCGTGCAGGCGAAAGAAGCCGGGGGGTGAGCCCCTGGCTCTCGGCACTCACCTGTGAGAAAGCCCAGCAAGAAACAGCTCAGCAGCCCAGGGAACAAGAGCCACGCACGGAAGGCAGCCTTGCTCCTGCTCCCGGCCATACGGTCAGCACTGGCCGGCAGCTTGGCAGGCTCTGAGGGCTGGCAAGCAGCTGCCTTCCTCCTCCTCCTCCTTCCACCCACAGCCCCAGGGCTGTCCCTGGCTTCTTTGCTTCTCAGCTCTCATGTAGCCTAACCAGCCCTAATCCCTGGCTGATGATGATACAATATTTCAAATGCAATAAAACTCTTCCACTTCCTAGCCTGACCCCACCAGACAGCTCCTGTGCAGCTGCGTGTGTATCTTCTGTAACAAATTTGAATCCAGGCTGTGCACCAAGCAATGCACATGTACTGTTTAAGAGGTTAATTTCTATTAAGTATTAGGACTTTTTGATTTTGAAAGTTCCTGTTTTAGGCTTGTTCACCATCGGTTCCAGTGGAATTGGCCAAGAGATGGCATTAAGGGAAAACTTGTTTCCTCTTTACCAATGAAACACTGAATTGCTTCTTTTTTTAATCCATGGTAACATTAACCCTTAACAAGGAACGACGCCTTAAATGGCTACTTAGAAACAGACTAGACAGGAATAAAGGAATAAAGGAGGTACTTATTTGAAAGGCACACTTTTAGGCTCCAGAGGGTTCTGCCTCAGTGGATCCCAAAATGGACGACAGGTCACAAGTTCTTCACACTTTTATATCAGCATAAATTCACCAACCAGAACCCAGCCAATGATGGAATTTCCCCAAGCTTGCCCCCTTCCCCTAAGATGATGGTTTACAGTTCCTGGGCCTAGGACAGTCTGGGTGTCCTTGGAGAGCAAGCTAGAGAGGTTTTATTATGTCTATCTTAGCATGAGAGAAGAGCACTAAACAAGCTACAGGAAACTTCAGAGTTACACTAGCAGTACAGGATTTGAAAAATATAAAAGTTAAAACTTAAGGCATCAGGAATGTATACATAGAGCAGCTAAGAACACAATTTAGATTGGCCAGCAAGAACACTTCCAGATATCATCCAATTTGGGACTGGCAAAATTTGCAAATTTATTTCCTTATTCTCTAGCTACTTGCACTTAAGATTACAAGGTTCTTAAGACCAAGTTTTCCTAGTCTAACTTAGTCAAATCCATCAGTATCTCTTGGGGAAGGAAACCAAGAGACTATTCCCTGCACGCCAGGGAATAGTCAAAAAATACGTTCATAGAATCATCACATTTTGCACAAATTTACTCTGACCTTGCACATCACTCCCTGATGCTGAGTCCCTTCATGCCCATTTGATATATGGCTGAAGGCAGGAAAGCTTTTCTGGGAGCATGGGCATGCTCCAAATTCTTACCACTCACTTACCCCCAAAGTCAAAAGTAGATACATTTTGTGAAGGAAATGTCAGTACTCTGAGTATCAAAACCTTCTTAAATACATTTTGATGAGCTGAAAATATTCAGAAAAAGCAGAAAAGACTGGTTAATGTCCTAATTACTTAGATTAAGGCTTTTCAGAGAAAAATTACACCACTTGGGTATTTCGCACCAGTCACAGCCACTGTCTTAAGCATAGGGCTGGATGTCTTTGTTCAAATGATAAACACGTCCAGTTTTGTGATTTTTTCCTGTCATTTCCCAACTGCTCATAAGCCATCAAAATTCTGAACAGCAATGACATTTCACACCAGCATTTGAATTGACATATACGAACCAGATGGAATTCCACCTACAGAACTCATAAAGAATGAGCATATTGATGTATTATTAGCATTTATATAGCACCACAGGTGTAGGACTGGCACATAATAGACAGTAAAGTGACAAGGGCTTTTGGAGACTACTATCAAAATTAGACCTCACATGATAATAACATCAGTGGAGGAAGAAGGTAAGAATAGCAACAGTGAGAACGTATGAAATGCATCTATTTCTATGCGTACGTCTTTTTAAAGTGACAAGGGCACTAACAATGCTGAGGTTGAACAAGGAGTAGCAGCCAAGTGGCTTCTATCACTTAAGATACAGTCCTACTACTATTAGTTGTGACATCTTCTCATGTGCCACAGATTGGCCACAGGTGGAGTATATTACATTACAATTAAATGCAAGTATAACGTACAGTAGAAATCTGTCTTCAATTACCCTCCACAAGACAACTTGGGCAGGGAATAAGATGAGAAAGCTCATGGGTTAAAATGAAGACAGAGGTATCACTTTCTGATTACCATCATAAGCAAAACAGATTCCACTTAGGCAAAAGTAATTTATTACAAATTAAAACAGACTTGGATAATGAGAAAAAAAGCAAAAAATTAAGACATCTTCTCCTATATCGAAAGCATTGTTTTTAGCTTAACCTTCTTTACTCCTTTGTGCCATAGGGTTGCCATATGCAACAGAGGAGCCACCCCAGGATCAGGCCAGACATCCTTGTGTATCTAAAGTGTGATAAGCATCTAACTTTAACCACTTGAATTATTCCGCACTGAGAGTGTTCGTTTCCTAACAGTGAACAGGAACAGCCAGTGCCATTTGGGAGTTCATGGAGTGTCCAAAATCTCTAGAGGAGACAGGACAAACAGTACAGGGCAGTATTCGTGTCCTGCTCTGAGGCAACAGCTGCAGGCCAGGTAAGACTTCTCTCAACACCTAAAGTGAAATTGCAGAACCTGTTTTCAGGCAACTGAATACTGCTCTGTGCAGCCAGGGTGCTCACCATGGCCTGCACACAGGGCTCCAGGGGAATCTCTGCTCTGACACTTGGAGCGTCCCCTTCCCCTCCTTCTACACTAACCTTGGGGTCTGCAGGGCTATTATTCCTCTCACACATTTTCACTCCTCTCTAATTTGGCTCTAATTGCTTCTGCAAAGTAACTTTCTTCCCTTTCTAAAATCTGTTATCACAGAGGCACTGCCACAATGACTGATGGTTTGGCCTTATTAAGTGGTGAGTCCATCTCAGAGCTGGTTGGCATTGGCTCTCTCAGACACAAGGAGAAGCTTCCAGGGCTCCTCACAGAAGCCACCACTGTAGCCCCTCACTATGAAAACGTTGCCATACAAATCCAATAGAGATGGGGATAGACTTTTTAGTAGGGCCTGCTATCATAGGTCAAGTCATGGTTTGAAACTAAAAGAGGGTATATTCAGATTAGATATAAAGAAGAAATTCTTTACAATGAGGGTGGTGAGCCACTGGCACAAGTTTCCCAGGGAGGTGGTGATGCCCCACCTCCTGGAAACATTCCCAGTCATGTTGGATGGGGCTCTGAGCCACCTGGTCCAGTTGAAGATGTCCCTGCTCACTGCAGAGGGGGAAAGGACTAGATGGTATTTGGAGGACCCTTCCAACCCAAGCTGTTCTATTCTATTCTATGAATCAGCTTGGTGTGCTGTGGAGGCCAGATAATATTACTACACAAGAATTTCTGTTGTCCACCTTGGATCATATCTGTTTTATATACAAACATTTTGAAATTGCTTGCTGACAGGTTGTGAAACCATCCCTGAGTTATCTCACCTACCAGCTCCTTGGAAGAAAACCAGCATATGAAGGCTGAGTAATTACCATTCACCCAGGTGAAACAGAAGCGAGATGAGGTTTGGTTGCATACATGCATAAACACACACACACATTACTCAACCACAAAGCCAAAGGTGTAGCATGAAGTCTTACAAATGCTCCTCAGAATAAGTGAAGTCAGAGAACAATGAACCTGACATGTGAGATCGAAAGTAAAGCATGTCAGGAATGCAATGTCACATACGTGAGAAGGTGGAAAAAGCTGCTCCAACCCAGAACTCATCTCACTTTTAGCTGTTACTGTTCATCTCATTTCGTACCTAAGGAGTGACCTCAGAGCTCTTGAGATGATCAGCAGCCCAAAAGACTCTTCTTCCTTTGAGCCCTTTACTGGCAAAATCAAAGCCACATCCATCAGCCACCCTGTTCTTTTACATGGGGGCTTTTCCAGCTAGAATTAAAGTATTACCAGTGTAAGATACTTCTACAAGTGCACTGCTGATAATAGCTGAGTATTTTACTCAATTTTGAAAACACCCACTTCAATCTAAGTTTAGTCAAAGGTTTGAAGCTGAAAGGAGATAAAACCAACCCAAAGTATTAAGAGAAATTATGCAAAACAAACCGTGAAAAGATTACAGGGTTAAAAGGACTCATTTTCCTAGCAGAGATGAGGAAAAAGGTCCAAAAAATAAACTCCTGAATGCACAGTACTTCTTTAAATTAATATCACTTTTAGAATTATCAGGAGACTTATCAGTTACCACATATGCCTCATACTGAGTTCAGGACTGGTGAGACTTGCTCATTCTGACAGTGAAACAAAGAGTGAGGTTCAGCTGAAGCTAGGAGCACTTCCAGGTAGCAACATATACTCTACTCAAAATACATAAATCCCTGGTAAACTAAAAAAGCTCAAAAAATGGAAAGGATACACATGGCCAAATGCAAAACTAGCATGCATTTGTGTGTTGAATGCATAATTATGCTATTCAGCCAACTAGTAAAGCCAGTACTGGGACATGAAACATAGGACTGATGCCAGGGCTTGTAAACTGTAGGTTGCAGTTACTCAGCAAGTAGGCCCTAAAACTTACTATCTGCAGCAAGAAAGATAAACTACTGTTCTGCTGCTTGACCTACTGCTTAGTCATGACTAAGGGCTGAACTTGTGGCTTGAGAGATCAAGGGACCCTGGTCTGTGGGAAAGACAGCTCTGGCAGGAAAAATGGCAACAGGGGAATGCTCAATGCAATTTCAAATCAGTAGTTGCCTTCTGACCCTGCCACTTGCACAGTCCCCTGAACTCTCTCATGGCCTCTGCAGTCTTTCTATCAGATTAAAACGGTAGTAGATGCTGACGCATTGAGTTGGAGTCTTTGTTATCTTGAACCTCAGGAGACCATTATCAGATTCCAGCTAAAATAAAGTTTGCATTGCTGGCAGCTGACAAGTGCAGCTTGCAACCTTTGACCCTTTCTTCCACAAGAGGAATGTACCCAGTGAGGCAGAGAGTGTAAAGGACAGCATGTTGAACACAGGGAATGTGCACTTCACCTTAAGGTAAATCATCCTTGTCTATCGCACATGTCCTTATAGAAAGTCTTCCTCCAGCCTTCTCTAGGCCCTTTAGGTACTGGAAGGTGCACTGAGGTCTCCACGCTGAACAGCCCCAGCTCTCTCAGCCTGTCTTCACAGCAGAGGTGCTCCAGCCCTGTGATTTAGTGGTTTTCCTTACACTTCTTCCAGCAGGCCTTTCTGACATTGGGGTCCCAGAGCTGGAAGCAGCACTGCAGGTGGGGTCTCACCAGGGCAGAGCAGAGGGACAGAATCCCCCCCCTCAGTCTGATGGCCACCCTTCCCTTGGTGAAGCCCAGGAGGTAGCTGGCTTTCTGGACCACAAGTGCACTTTGCCAGGTCATGATGAGCTTCTCATCTTCATACACCTCAAAATCTTTCGATCCATTCTCTGCCCAGCCTGGATTTGTGCTTGGAACTTCCCTGACCCAGGTGCAGCACCTGGCACTCAGCCCCGTTGAAGTCTGTAAAGTCACACAAGCCTGTGTCTGCAGCTTGTACTCAACAGGAGAGAGAGAACTTTTGTTCCTGTGTCCTGTTCCTTGCAGTGATTAGGGAACAGGCAACAGATTTTTTTTCATGGATGTTGCTGTAGTTCAAGAGTCTAACCACTTCTGTATTTTGTGTGGTCCTGGGCTGTGACACTGCATATTATCTGCTAAATATTACCAAAAAGGGCCCTAATTAAGTTTAAATGAAACAATGCTAAGTTTAGGCCAGAGATTAAAAAATTATGTCTTCTGGACTGAAAGAAAAAGTTGCTGAAGCAGCATACAGACCACATAGGGAAAGATCTCCACAATTTTGGAATTTGGCACTTCAGTTCATCCTCCTCAGCAATAGAAAAATACTGTTATTGTATCCACCTGATCAACAGGAGCTGTTTACTGCTGCCCCTCTCTGCTTATCATTCTCCTGACTGCTGCAGGCAAAATCCTTTAGGTTAAGATAACTAAACTAACCTGGCTAATTGTTTTCAGAGGTGGATTACAGACATTCATAATGAATTCTCCACTGGTAAAAGTGGGGCAGTGGAGCAGCCAGCAGTGAAAAAACAGAGTCAGCAACATCTCCCATCAGCATGAGATTTGAGGAAAGACATCTCCATGGTTTTACTCCTATCAGTTTCATAAAAAATGTGAAAATAACCAGGCAATCACTATGGGTATAAGAGCATTTCCCATTATCTGGCAAACTACATTATTTTATCAGAAAGATCAACAGTTAAGCAAAATAATGACTTAATTATAGTAACTTGTCTAAAAGGCTTCTATGTGAAGTGTAGAAATATTTGAATAAATGTCTTGAATATTTGAATATTTGAATAAATTCATTTAGAATAAATGAAGCCTCATGGAAAAGAAAATAATCTACCATGATAATGAAAACCATCAGATCATGGGACAGTATCTTAAGATACGGTAGAGGTCTCAGCTAACGTGGCACATCAAATCAAACAAAATATTAGTTGTGCAAGAGGTTAGTAATACTCCTGTGACAAAATTTCATGTGAAGGGATCTGATTTTCTGAGTCTTCTCTGTCTGATCTTGGTTGTCCCATGGTCTGTCATAAGAGTAAGCAGTATATGATAATCAGACATACAGACTCTAAAAAAATGGTAATAATTTGATATCCTTTCAAAATAAGGACATGATGAATTTTCTTTGCTTCTGTCTTCATATTAAAAATACCTTTATAGGGACAAGGCATAACAAGGGTAGATTTTGGTTAAAAGAGTAACAATAAGGTCTTCATCTCGAAAGACATTTTGCAAGATATGTCTGACAAGATGTACTGCCTTGTTTTAATTCCAGTGACTAAAAGCTTCTTGCTTAAATTTATTTGCAAACAGCTGCAAGGTTCAGCATGTGAGGAAAAGAATGTCATGGATGAGTATTCTGGGCTGGCTGCCCAAAACTTGTTACGATTATTATACATCCCGCACACAGTACGTGACAGTTTTCCCTTCCCCATACACGAATCTTTGTGTAAAAGGAGGGCTGAAAGGTCTGTCTTGAAATATAATTATGCAATCCCAGGGTAAATAAAAGAAAAGGCAACAACAAAGTCAGTAACTGATAGAAATATGAAATGCATTCTGTTTTCCTGAAGAACTATGAAGATCACTATAATAATCAAGCTAGAAAAATTCAAAATTCTGAAAATAAATCCAGTGGTTAGCAATTCTTAAAATACAAAGCTGAGAGAAAACCTGAAATGTTTTCACTCTCACTTCAGAAGACATCTAAATCCTGAGTGCTCAGAATGAAGTACATTACCGTGTTAACATTACTAAATGCATTCCACTTGGATACATTATTTGCAAAGATCAAGACTTTTTTGATCAAAAGATCAAGTTCTTTTTCATAATTCTCCCAGTGTTTTCAAGTGCTCCATTTTTAAGGTTTCTGCAAACTGTCACATTTAATCTTCATTGACATCTATATTGTTCATATTTATGCTACTTCTTTCAGTGTTTCTGCTGCTGCCTGCACAGTGAAGGCTGCAATGGAAATCTGCCTCTTCACTTCTTCCCAGGCTTCATGTTGATCAGCTTTGCTTTCAATATCAAACAAGGCATCATAGATTCCTGGGAAGGATTCTCCTGCATATTTGTTGTGGCTGCTTGGAGCAAAGATAACATGTCTGTAGGGAAGTTGAGGGAAAAAATAACAGTATTATGCATTAGGAAAATAAAACACACAATTTTATGGATAAAACTAGTCTTTCTATACCAGCTGTAAACTCTTGACACTGAAGATGTAAATAAATAAGATTATTGCAGCAATAGTAGCTGAAGTCCATGAAGCAAGAAAATAACATAGGCTGCATTATGCCATATGAATTCCACAGCCTTTAACTACTTAAGATAAAACTAACTAAAGTATTTTCCTTTCCCTCAACTTAGATTAAATGAAGATTAAAAAAAAGCCAGCTTTTTTTCTCAGAGATATACACAGTCTCCAACAAATACAGGTATACTTAGAGGTAGGAAAGACTTCTAACAAGAGACTGTTCTCAACAGATTTTTAACCATGAGCTATGAGAGGTACAAGGATTAAAGATCTTAATTTCTCCTTCTGCAGTCAGTTTTTCGTGGAGAGATTACTGTTCTGAATTATGCACACTGCTAGATTTGATTCACTGCCTCTTAAATAAGATTTACTTCTTGAACTGGATGAGAGGACCACTGAATTCCTTCCCTGATGTTTCAGTACTGCCCTCCACTACATTTGCTAGCATGACTGTGCTCTTAAAACTGATCAAATTGTAGGTACTTCAATTAAGCACTATTTCACTTTCAAAGAGTAAGAACAACTTCCTAAAGTTCCTACAACTAAAATTACTCAAAATGACTCCAGGGCTAAACTTTTACATCTGTTTAGAAGTCAAATGAAACCAAGACAAATTATCTGAATAGGCTTCCAATAAGAATCTTTCTCATTCTGTATAGTATATCACACTGAAGTTTTCCCCAATGTTAGTTCCCTTTTTCAGTCTTATTCCTCCTGTCTCATCTACTTTTACTGTGGTGAGTAAAATCATTGCAAGTCCATTTAGAGACCTGTAAATCTTAAAGGAATTCTCATAGCGTATTCCATGAGGAAAGTGAAAAGTAAGCCTTTCTCACCTATAGAATGGCCTGCCAGGTAATCCAAGCGGGTCGATGAAAGCCCTTTCTAGAAACATGAGCTGATCATTTAGTGATCTGACAGCAAGCAGGCTGAAAAAAAAAAAAAAAAAGGAGTATGTTGAGTATGTTAACTACAGTGTGTTTGACCTACTCCTATCCCAGCATACACATGTGTATTTAGGAAGGACAGTAGATCTGTGATGTTGAACTTCAAGTGTAGCCCACAAAAGATAGCCCACGTCAGCTAACCAGCACAGAAGAATTCTGCTGATCTATGCTGTGACAGGGTCTGCTTCATAACTGGAAAGTCTCTTAAAGCTGTTTCTAAAGGCCAAGTGATAGTGTTGAAGAAGACAGTGCTTCAGGTATTTTCTCTCATGTTGCATCTTATTCCTTTATTTGCTTTTCATGAGGATGTTTAGGCAAATTATTCTCTTCTTTAAGAGTAAAACAATTTTCTAAGGAGCCTCTTTTCCACAAAGCCAGCCAGTCACAAATTACTTCAATAAAGTTGCATTTGTTTTTATGTAAAATCAAAACACCTCAGAAAAAGGAATCCTGTGATGTTACAATCACGTTTTGAGCCATCTGAGAATTTTGTTTTTCCAATGGTAGATTTTAAATTCCTTAGAGCAGAGACCATCTGGGTCTGTGTGCTTTGAACAGCCCTGTGCCTACTATTGATGCTTAAATAAAAGAACTGTGAAGAAGGTTATACAGAGTATATGTGGGCTTGCTGGTTTACATCCAAAGTAACTTGTAAACCTTCAAAGGCGTTCATCAATAAAAAATGATAAAATTTATATCACAGTAAGTCTGGAGTAATTCTACTGTCATTAAGGAAACTGTTTCAAGTTTACAGTTGTATAAACAGAAACTGAAACTGCTTGGTTGAATTAAAGCATATATTTAGGCCATCCATCAATAAAGGCATTTTGAAAATGTCATATACATGTCATATGTCATAAATGTCATCTTTTGCATAAGAGATTACTGTTAACTCCTTTATCTGAAAGTTACTGCCATTAAAAAGATGGCTTTTATCTCAGTTAGTGTTCCATAAGGGTAAGCATATGGCTAAAATAGACTCTTCTTTCACGAAATGGAACATACATATATTATCTACAAAAGGATGTTTGGCTTGTCATTCTGGGCATGGCCTACAAAGAATAAATTAAGAATTAAGTCAAGTGCAAACTAGGCCTTTTGGCATAGGTGGAGTATAGAATTACTTGAAAGCTCATCAAAAGCCTTGCCACAGCTGCAGCTTCTTTGTTTTTCTTTTTTTCCATTAAGCAGTACCAAGTGAAGACTAAGCCTTCTTGAGCTCAGAGGACTACATGGAGTATTTGACTGGAAGAAAAAAAAGAGTTAAACTTACTTATTGATATCTATTTGTTGCAGTCTCTCATGAAAGCTAGCAGCAACTTCTGTAAAATTCTTCACAGCTGAAAACAGAGCATCTGAGAGGGAGCAGGAAGAAAGTATTTAACTTCAAATTCTGAAGATACCATTTAACAAATCAAATTCTTCAATTAAAGCTTTATCTTCCACTGTGATCATGATCATGAACTGTTAAAAGTCTCACTGAAGGAAAAGAAGATGACCCATATTCCTACATTAAAAGAGAAGTAATTCTGCGTGAAAACCTGTCTTAGAAACAATAGAAAAAAGTATTTTTGTGAATACTGTTTACTATTTGCTACTTGAAGAATGTACAGAAACAACAAAACCCGGATCATGGAACCAGAAACAGACTGTTTAGGTAGATCTGAGATCTTATAAATCCCAACAACCCGTGTTTTACTGTTATGTCCCTCCACACAGAGTTTTGAGAAAGACTGGGAACATGTGTCTGTATGCACATGCATGCACCTGTACCTGATATTGGCCATTAGCAAGCAAATCCTAAACTGAATACTCTATAATGTTGCTAATTAAATAAAGGTTTCTCAGGCACTGAATTATCCAACACTATAAGCTGCAAAGCAGTGTGATTTTTTTTTTAAGGAAACATGACAATGATATATTGTCAGCACTGGTAAATCACATGTAGGTCAAAGCACATACAGCTGTAAATGTTAGCTCTATTTGGTAGTGGCATAGTCTCTACACAGGCATGCTAGTGACAAAATATTCCCATTTCAAATTAATGGAGGGTGTTGCTCTTGTTTTATTTACTGTTCACACAGCACCAGGTAAATACCAGGTTGTAACTAAGTCATCCATTAATATAAGGCACTGGTAGCATTAATAGAGGAGGAGTGTGATGAAAGACTATACGTACCAAAGGATATGTTGTATGTTGCCAGCTCCTCTTCGTGATTCCTTGACAAATTATAGATGATGTGAGCATAGTTGCTCACAGCTGATGCATAATCTCTACAGTCAAAAGGAAGCACAACAGAGTCGGCCAATTCGAAGACCAGCCCTCCCCGTACCTGAGCTACTGTCAGATGGTTCTTGAAAGTGGGATCATAAAACTGTTCCACAATTTCATAGGTTTCATAGACACTGTGGTAAACTGGATAGCTGCTGTATTTTTCTACGTTCTGAAACAAAAGAAACCAAGCCAAAACGAAACCATTATTCAGCTATGGATATTTCAGTGTGGCTTGAAAACCTTTGCTGTGGGATTCAAGGCACTGTAAAATTTATGTGTTCAGGTCACAGTAATCCTATGTAGCCACTACAGACTGTCGAAGGAGAAAAACTGGTCAGTGGTGGCTCCCTTAGACATTAATCTATGATGAGATGAATGGTCATTTGGAGAAATCTCCCTCCACTGACCAAGTACACAGCCCAAAGGAGGTAGCTAGGCACAGACACATAACTCTCAGTTGGCTAAATCCAGGTGAGATTGGACTTCCTCTCTTGCTTGGAGTCAACAACCATTTGTTTATGTCCTTGGACATTCTTTCCTTTTCAGAGGAAATGACCACATTGAATAGCTTGCTCCTTGAACATTTCTCAGTTAATCTCTTCTCATGTTCAGAGATCTCATGCTCCAGAGCCCAACCCATATTTTCAATAGAACACAAACCATTTTGAACTCAAAGCTTCATAAAGTGTTACAAATCATTCAAAAGTCACCATAAGCTACTCAGAAACCTTCATCAGCCATAGGTGATTTTGAGCACATCCATTTATCCTGAGCAAAAGGCCTTTTGTCTGATAGATCCCAAGCTGATCATTCTTATTTATTGCATATACGTGTTGAGGCAGCACACAGAGATGTAATTAGACACCACTCTGACACACTGAACTGAACTACCCTAAAATGCTGGAAGTCTAAATGGCTCCTTTACAGGTGATGTTATTCAGGCAGTTACAAGGGAGACCAAACTACAAAGACACAGGCTTACCCAATTTTTACTGTAACGTGCTCTGCCTGAAGCGATGCCAAGACGTTGAAAAAAGGCTTCAAAGTCATTGCCAGAACCCAGTTTATTTATTCTTTAAAAAAAGAGGAAAAAGCCTTGAGTGACAATACTTAAGGTATAATTTTAGTTTGCTTCCAAGTATACCATGGCAGTTATTTATTCAGCAGTCAGTCACTACACGCTACACAGTCTTTTCCTAGCATGCTCCTTTTCGTCAATGCACCATGAACTGCCTCTGACTCCTACATTACCTGCACCTCATCAGCTGCATTCTCAGAGGGGCAGTCTCCCTTCTCAGGGCCAGATATATCCAGTTCTCAGGAGGAGAATTTACCTCACTGTCTTTTATCACTGACAAGAACCAATGACCTTCCTCCTGCTGAACTTCCACCATCCCAAGTTCTCAACTCGGAGAAATCACAGGAATACCAGCATGGCTTCATGGAATAAAATCAGTTTTTGAGATTCTGTAGAAACTCCCTAGTAAATTTGAAGGACAATGCTGTAAAAACCTGCCTGGTGTGCTCCCCAGCCACCCAAACTCAGCGGCCTTCCAGGAGACTGGAGAAAAGTGCAAAGGAAAGCTGTTAACATCTCATGCACCTGCCACTGGCTTGTGCATACTACCATTATGTGTCTAAATCTCCACAAACTAAATGAACACGTTTCATATAGAAAGCCTCCTGCTCATCTACAAAGGCAGGTTCACAAAACTGTTGTACAATTGTGTATCAGCTGCCATTACAACTCTGAAATCTATACCAGCTGAGAATCACACCATTTCTTTTCAGCACTCACCTTTTCATATGAGTATTTCTTTAAAACCCACACTCTACAAGAAATAATAATGTTTGGTACACAATTTGTTTTCTTTTGTCACTGACCTGGGGACCTCTTTATATTCACTTGATGGGTTTTTTTTATACCAGCTCTCATAAAGAGATTTTCCTTCAAACCCTTCATCAGGACTTGGTATCTAAAAAAAGACAAAGGGTACAATTTTAAATGTTACCATTCAAATCAACCTGTCATCACACCAAGCCTATGGCTTAGGGCAATGAGTAAGTCATCTTAAGCCCCTCAATCTTTCTGCATTTCCATTTTAACACCTCAAATGCAGAGCATTTTCCAGAAGAATAGTTTATTTGCTAAAAATAGGTAACTTTAGATGGAAGAAAACACAAGGAAAGCAAAACATTTCAAGTCAATATTTACATTCTGATATTTTTTTATGATATTATCAGCCATTTAATTTAAATATTCAACGGAGTAATCCCTCACAAAACCAAAACATTTTTCTTTCATTTGGCAGGAAATTTTAATTTTGTCTTACTTTAATTCAAAAGTGTTTCTGCCTTGTTTCAGTTCACTAAAAAATTGTTTATGGATGCAGAAGCAACCTTAGAAGGACAAAGTGCACAGTACCTGGTGTTCATATCATCCTAGCTGCTAGAGGGGTATACAAATCATGATAATTCTAAAGTTCATTCCTATTACTGACTTATTTGCAGGTAACTGAGCAGCTTAAACACTGCGGATGTTTTTTCATCTGGTGGACTGCTGAGGTGTTATTATTTTGAATTTATTCAAGATTATTAACATATATTCTACTACTAATATATCTATCTTTTATCTAAGAATTACTCCACAATAGGAATCAAATTAAAACTCATTTATTTGGGGTTTTGTCCATGAAGGAAATTGTTCGTAGAATAGAATTATCAGCATGAAGACTTTCAACCTCAGATTAACTTTGGATGGGATCACATGGGACATGCTTCCTGATCAGCATCCTCTTCAGACCAGCTACCAACAAGCTGTGGTTACATGCATTCATCAGCCTTTGCTTCCCAACTCAAGGAAGGGTTACACAAGCATTTTTACTGGTATTTAGGTCAAAATTTTAATGATGGTTCTTTGGTGCCCAAACTGAGACTCTGTTGACCTGATTTCCTGACAGTTCTGAACACCTTCACTTAGCACGGGTTACCATGGGAACTGCAGGTTATTAGTTCTTCCGGAGTTCAGGACAGAAATATCTTTATCTGGGTACCTACTTTTAACAGAGTTACATTTTATTTGCTGTCTTTTAATTGCCAGAAAATTATTATACTGATTTACTACTTTTCCTTTACTTTTGCACTAGTCTAATGCCAGCTTCCAAGAGATAATAAATTATCAACCCTAGAAAAGACAGATGACTGAATACATAAAGCAGACGAAGGCAGATAAATTCACAGAATGTACACAGTAGTTGAATGTACATTACATTGGCATCTAAAACATACACAAAAACTAATTAAATGCTCATTGTTTAATACAGTTAATTAGAAAAAAAAAACAGAAATAAAATGCCAGCCTCTAACCCACTCCCAAAGCACGGACATCTTACATCAAATATGGTGTGGCTATTTCCTGAGAAAGGCCCCTACCTCTTAATTTTGTGTGCCACACAAATATGTGAGAGCATCATGGTCAGAGACAACGAATAACTAACAGGGTACACTGAAGCTGGGCACATCAACGAATCTGTCATGTCACACAAAAACAACATGGTATCCACCCTAATTTCTTCCCCTGCCTAAAGGGAGTCAGAGTCTCCCACTACCATGGGCATTCTAGTAGCTGACCTGAGTAGCCAGGCTTGCACTTGTTTCTGTCCTCTAGCTCAGAGCATTCTTTTATTCTTTTGTTCTTAGAAGGAATGCTTTCACAGGAGGAGTGGAAAAATCAGCTAATCCCGAATAGCTAATCATTTAAAGATATAAGCTTGGAATCCCCTTATCTCTCCTGGGAAAAGCTCCAGTTCCTTAGCTGTTAACCTAAAAGAGGTACTGCAGTTGAAAAAGAAAGATCTCACATTATATTTTACAGACAGAGCCCCATCAAGTAAGTAAGCACTGAACATACTGGCTAAAAATTTCAAGTGATATTACCTTTTTAGTCAGACTGTACACCAGACCATACATCAGTGGTGTGCAATCCACTCGCAGCGTGTAGTTTCCTGAAAAAACATTAAAAACTATTTATTTGAAGAAGAAAGTTTCCTCAGCTGAAACTTCATGTCATTGTTTGTTAACATGAAAAGGATTAAGGAACTACACTCTCTATGAGGAGCAAGCTGACAAGAGTCTTCGTGTGATCTCAGTGTATTTGTGTGGTTAGGATGAATTACAGCCCAACTTTTGAAGCAAATCTTTGGAGCTTTTCTTATGTCCCCATGATTATTATGAACATTGTAAGAGGACAAGCTGAATCTAAACAGTTGCCACAGAACTCAGGGCACAATTTATCTTAACTCCCCTATGACCTCCCAAACAGTGTAGCTACTGTAAAGAACTTTTTCCCTGAAACAACAGGAATATCTGAAGGATCTTTTATGATTCCAGGCCACAGTTTCTCCCCATATCCATTTCTGATTTAATGCAACAAAAATTATCACACTGAAAGTCTCATGAATCTCCCAGCCAAAATCCCTCCCAGTCACACCATCACCATTCCTGTAAAACACAAGTCAAATCCACGTACCTTCGACAGAAGAATCTGCATTGATATAAGCCACTGCCCGTGCTTGTAATACTTTGGCATTTTCCTGTGAGAAAGAAAAAAAGGAAGAAAATGCTGATAAACTTTTTTTCTCCCTCAGAACTCTTTTCCCATTCACAAAACAAACAGCTGTTTCAGAGAAAGTTATCAGATACTGCAAGGAGCTAGAGATTCTTGGTAGTTCAAAAGGAAACTCAATTGAGAGAGAGAGAATATGTGTGTAAGGAAAAGAGGGGGAGGGAGGGAAGAAGTGCTGCTTTCTAGTGCAGATTTCTCAAAGAGCAACCACCATGCAAATTTCTTTTTTGAACACTTTTGGTTTACCTCAGCCCACTCTGTTGATCCTAACAAGCCAAATTCCTCTGCATCCCAGCTCGCAAATATCACTGTTCTCCTTGGTCTCCATCCTGCAATGAAAGACCATGAAACTTGTATTACAAAAATAAAGGCTGCTTGTTACATGACTAATGTGAAAACATAGGACATCTTTGGGGGGCTCATCTTTTACCATGATCTGTGGGGAATGAGATATATATAAGGAACTTTACACCAACTTCAGTAACCTAATTTAAAAACAATTTGTTATTGCAGCAATCTCACCTCTACTTCAATATTGTGCCAAATAATGCATTCCTTTTCATCTCTCACCTTTGAATGCAAGAAAATTTTCTAGAATCTAAAACTCTGATCATGGAAAAAATAATGTGCTGTGCATAAATTCTTGAAAGAAGGCTTTTCTAATCCTCTTGCTCTGTTCACTTTAGCATACATTGTATACCAGTGTCTACTCTGATAGAAAAGTGGCATATTTTCATATCTGTTATAGAATTTCTTTGACCTGTCTTTCAATGCCAGATTGCAGAACCTAAGCAATTCCCTGTAACTTTGACAGATCCCCTTCAAAAGAAAAATCTTTCACTTGAAATCCTCCATTCAATTTAAGCCCAGGCCAAATGGAACAGGCTCTATTGCCCTTCCGCTGCATCTCAGCCCAAAGTTTTTTCTGAAGCTACTGGAACCTTTTCATCTTTTTACTCCCTTTCTTTTTTAACTTTAAATCTTTTTTTTCATTTGCATTCTACAGAGAGCTTCCCCTGATATTCAGTTACTGGGAGGAAATGGAAATAACACTAAATGTCAATAGGTTTTATGTGTAATAGGTAGGCAAAGAACACTTCTCTATCACAGTATTTATGTCAGAGCTCCTCTCCATGGGACGTCAGATAGGGAGACAGCATTTGCTCTGACAGGAACAGAAACTTGGTGCAGTTGACATTTGTTCCTATTCTAATGCAACTAGGCATGAGGTATTTTTAACCATTACCTCCTACTATGTTTGCACAGCTCATTCTCTGCACTACACTGACATCCTTCACTTATTCTTGAGTATGCCTCCAAGGCACAGCCAAGTGCTGAGAAGGCTCTCAGTGCTGTCCTGATGAAGCCTTTATCAGTCCACCACTGTGTCACTTTTATACCACCACTGACATATCCAGTCTGCCCATTCTCAAATACACAGCAGTCAATTGTGCCTAAATGTTGTGTTTATTTCAGCATCCCCCATTTTGTGTTTTGTTTCCCTCTAGGTGTACTTTCTCTTGAGCAGAAGTACTTCACATGAACAGCAGTGTGTTTATTCAAGACATCAGTGAGACACAAATTTTTAATTTCAAGCATATGTTTAAATCTCACAGAAATCAATGGGCACTGCTGAGAGCAGCTACTTTGATGTGCTTTACTCTTTCATTACATTACCTTTCTCTTTCAGTTTTCCAAAGCTCCTCACAATCTCGTGAACCACAGCTGCCCCACTCTGAGGATCAATGCCACCAAATACCCATGAGTCACGGTGGCCTCCCAGGATGACATATCTGTCTAGAGAAATTAATTTTGAAGGTTTACTTAGGAAAAATTTTTTTCTGATATAGAGATGTTAACGTGAAGTAATTTCTAATTTTCCACATATTTATCAGGTAGCAAGGATTAATAGTTTATAAAACACATGACAGAAAGGCAAAAAACATTTTAAATTTCTGAAGACATTTTTTTCTATTTTCAGGCAATGCTGAAGAATTTGACAAACCAAAGAACTGGATGCCACAAAAAAATCTCAGGTTTTTTTTTTTGAGGTTAAAACCTCAAACTCCATGTTGTTACTGCTATTATTAAATATACTATAGGTTTCCTCTAAAGATAGAAGCATTTTTCCCTACTTCACAATAGTGTGTTTCACGGCTGATCCACATAATTATATCTGTACAGCACACAAATTCACAACATTAGGGTGTGCTGAATGCATTATTTCTCTGGATATATATAATCAATCACAAAAAGGGTTGTCCAAATCATGACAGAGATATGACTATTGAGATAAAATTCAGTCTAGGCCTCTGTGCTACTATAGTATGATAAACAGTTGTGTTTTAGGAAAAGTGCTGCAGCTAGAAGATAAATGATGTTATAATTATTTTAGGGATGTCTACATACCTGATTTTTTCGAGTATAAAATCACACCGGTTACAAGAGGCTGCAAGACTGACAAAAAGTCAATAGTGGTGGATACAGTGTCTTCCAATGGAATGCAAAATCCCTTCTCATGTTTACTAGGGAAGAATATCCACTTAAGAATATTCTTTCAATTGAAAAGTTACTTGCCTGAAGATAAATATTTCCATCTTGGCTATGACTGCCCCTTGAAAAATCAACATTTACAGTGAAAGTGCTGACATACCCTGAACCATATAAAAGCCAGTGCAATGAACATTTCAACACCAAAGATGATGCAGTGCAATATTTCAGAGAAAACTATACTCCTCATATCCCCCTCGTAACCATAAGTACATGTAGAGGTCACTGCACACTCACATTATGCTGAAGGCAAATGATTTTACCTGGTTCCACTGTGCCCCTGATGGTACCAATCACATTGTAAATCCTTCTTACTTCATTGTTGTTATGAATATGCATTTTCACCTTTCTAATGTATCGGGAAGAAAATACAAAGAGAAAATCCACCAGATTAGATAACCAAACATCTTGACACCTTTCAAAAGTGGACAATATAAATGATAAGGAAAGCATTTTGACCAAATTTATCTCCTATTAAACCAAAGTAATTCTGAAAGTATTACAGTGTATTTTTTTCTGGATTCATACATGGGCAAAAGAGAACAGTATTTAGCCCTTGACAGCTATGTCAATATTTCTGATGTCAGTAAGATTTTTACAGATAACGGGATCAGAACTCCAAAGATCTTCTACTAGCAGCTAGTTTTTAAATTTGAAATAGTGAAAGAAAAATGGAAAGCACCTAATGTTAAAATGATAAATAGTTCTAATTTTCTGCAGTTTGGTGCAAATGAGAACTGACTCCATTTCATGGTTTCACCCCAGCCAGCAGCCAAGCCCCACACAGCCACTCGCTCACTCCCCCACCAGCAGCAAGAGAATCAGGAGGGTAAAAGGTAGAAAACTCATGGGTTGAGATAAAGACAATTTTATACATAAAGCAAAAGCCATGCACACAAGCATAGCAAAACTGTTCAGCTATCTCCAAAAGAGCAGAGACCCATCACGTGCAATGGTGACTTGGCAAATACTATTAATCTAAATGCCTCCCCATTCCTCCTTCTTTTCCCCACTTTATGAGCATGAGCATGATGTCACATGGTCTGGAATATCCCTTTGGGCAGTTGGGGTCACCTGTCCTGGCTATGTCTCCTCCCAACCACCCCCAACTTCCTCACCAGCGCGGCAGCACAAAAAGGAGGAAAGGCCTTGGCTCTGTGTAAGCCCTGCTCAGCAATAACAAAATCCCTCTATTATCAACCCTGTGTTCATGACAAATGTAAAACAGGCTCATACCAGCCACTGTGAAGAAAATTAACATTACCCTAGTCAAAACAAGAACACTCCAGCACAGTCAATACTACTGCAGAATCTCAGGCAGCAGAAAATCAAGACAACCTGGGGTGCATCCAGAGATTTTTTTCTACAACATCAAGAGTTGTTTATCCGCACTATGGCTGAAGGTGTAACAACTCAGCCCCAAGGGCTCATATAAAGTTCAGTATGAACAATTACATGAAGGTAAACAGTTCATATGAAGTCATTGCATTGTACTCAGACAACACTGAAACACATAGACTTCAGTCCTAAACTCTAATTACTAATTGAGTCTAAAAACAATCTGAAGCAGTAAAATTGACATCGTATTTTAAGCTCTTTTTCTGGAAAAGCTAACTGGAAAAACTGTTTATATAAAATGGTTTAATAAACTGCTTTATATAACTCAATAGCTAAGACAAGAAGCTAGACTCATATGAATTAAAAAAAGCTTAAAGAAAAAAAACAAAACAAAAGTTTAAAAAAATAAAATTAACTAATTCACTCTCAACAAATTGTTTGTCAAAGGCTAGATGCTTGTCAAATGAAACTGGTTCAAGACTAGCTGGAAACTACAGTAAGTCGTATCCATACAATCAAGACATAGTGTACTAATTCTTTGCACTGAGCATATTTCAGCCAAGGAAATAGCCAAAATTAAAGGAATGATGTAAATTAACCCAGCTACTCTATCTTTGGTCAAATTCTATTGCTCTATCTGTTTTTTCTCTGATCCCAAGCACACTCTCCTTAGGAAACAAAACTGACCTTGTAGAATAATTTCCTGCAAAACCAGGACCAATGTTGTAAGATACATTCAAACTTCCTTTCCAGCTACTATGAGGTGGTGCCTGTCCTCCCATATTACTGTTATGGAAAAAAAAAACATTATTAGTTACAGACATCTTACAACAGCACCAAACACAAATGAGGAACCAGAAACCAAATTTTGTTAGATCCCATGCACACACAAACCAGTTCTGGTCTTTGTTTTAGACAATTTATAATACAGGCTTTGTCAGGAGAATAATCTGGAGTTTTAGCTACCCTAATACTAGTAAATTAACATAGAGCAATAATCCTGGGCATAGAGATCAGTTTGGAATGGCCTACAGCTACCCTGGAAAACAGTGTTGGCCTCGAAAGGTTTTGCATATAAACTGCCTCTTGTAAATGGTCCCTGGAACATTCTACTGCCTTGAACAGCATTTGCATTTGAATTAGCAGAGAGCAACTTGGGCCATTCCAACACTTTTACAGCAGAGGCAATTTTCTTCTGGTGCCTGTCCCTGATGGATATTAAATCTCGTAGCACAGACAGCTGATGTGTGTCAAAAATGGCTAAAGTGGAGAAACATGATCAGTCCAAGTCACCCTTTCTTGTTCCATTGTCAAAAATGACACGTTTTCCCAGTTAACACAACTGGAAATGCAGTAATTCAGTGGATTGCAATCACCCAGACTTATTCCCCTGAAGGACTTATATTTTTGACATCAACTTCAGAAATACAAAGAAAGTATGCTGGATGTTCTGGTTCTTAGGAAGTAAAATATATTTATTGTAAATGAAAGCATATTCTTTACTGTAAATGCATACTTCAGTCAAGCTTTACTCCACAGAACATTTCAACATCAGGTCCTCAGTAAATTATTTATATAAAAATATGATAGCAGGAATAACAAGGGGCTATGACTTCTCAAGACAAAAATGAAAACAAGAACCCAGTATTTTTAAAGGATTTAGGTTTCATTTATAAATATTAAAACCAAGTTCTGGTATTATTTAATACTTATTGAACAGAAATGTCTAGCTACATCATATTTATACACAGTAATCTGCTCTATCATCACTAGTTGGCAGTGGATAAAAAAGGTTTTTTAATCTATACCTTTATCATTATGAGCAGTTATCCTGATAACAGTGATGACTATAAAGTTTTAAAGAAAAGACAATTTGGAGACATATTAGTCCATATCACAAATGATCCTTTCCAGATAACCTCATACATGATATGTAAAAATTGACACCACACTTACCTCCTACAGAAATCCTAATGAGAAACAAACATATTATTTCAACAGCTATAGAAGCAGAGTGTAGAAGTCTTTTTACTCTTTTCAAATACTCTCATAACTTCCGAAACACAATCTGCTAAAAATTCCTCACGTCTCCCATGCACTTACCGCAGTAATGACTCTGCATCGTGATAGCCAATAGGATGAACTGGAATTTTTGGGAGTCCTACACCACTGGCTTTGTCTAATCGGTATGTGTATTCTGAAAGCAAACGGCAGATATTTTCATATTTACTAGTCTCAGAAGGAAGCTGTACAATCCATAGCAGAGTCCTAACATTGGAGTCAAGAACAATCATTTCACTTTCACTGGGCTGACATCTTCTCAGTAACCTCATTCTTTGTGCTTTATCAACATGTTTTCAGAGAGACAGTAGTAAGAGTTCTCCAATAGTGTCTGCAGTCATGCATTTAAAGATGGCTGGAAATTTTAAAATTATTTGTTCATTTTTTATGTTGAAATACTTTTACATAGAAATATTTCTCTTCATGGCAAGGAAGTTCAGACTAAGCTACACATAAAGAACAAGAACAAAGAGGAAGCCCATAGTATGATGCTTGGAACATTCAGCTGGGAATTAAAAAAAATCTGCCAGCTGATAAAGAGATGCTGATAAAATCTTGTACACTGGACTCCTAAATATTCTGGATTTGTTTTTTTGTGTACAAAACAAGTTCTGACAAAGCCCAAATACAATTTTTTTTTTTTTTACAAATAAGAATCTTACTCTTCATGAAGTGGACAGAAGTATATATGGAAGAGTTTCTGCCTTAAAACAACAGTCACGGAGACCCTCTATGATTGAGGGAGACAGGGACTCATCTGTGAGATCACTGACTCTAGTACGAGGAACCAGAAACTTTCTTCATGGTCTGCTCTGTCATGCTGCTCTTTTCAACACATATCCCCCTCCAGCTCAACTTCTGCTGCCTAGAGGCAACACTGCCCATCACTTAGAGACTACTTTCCTTGGGGTGACCACCTCTCTCAGATATGCTGGCCCAAGCGCTGGCATAAATAGTTCTTAATGACTTTCAATCAAAATGATCTGGTTTAGTTGCTGAATGAAACAGCTTAGGCACACCTCAAGCAGCTGAGAAAGCCTAAGGTGAAGGTGATGAATCCAGATCAGCACTCTAGGGCTCCCTGTAATACTGCCCCACTTTTTCTCAGGTACCATTTACAGATGTGGCCTACTGCAGTGAAACTCACAGCTGCCTCTTCTAGCAACAAAGACTAAGAAAAATTGTGTTGTTTCAAGGGAGAAAACATCCCCACCCTCTGTCCTTGCTGATACCAGATCCTCAGAGAATGCCTTCTCTAGAGTCACTCACTCACCTTTTGCAGGATAACCTGGAGTCAGAGGATCCCCTGCCCCATTCAGGTTTAATACATTCCCACGCTGGGCTCCTCCACCTGGAAGGTTCCAGCCATTCGGATAAGGATCTACTCCAGGTGCGCAGTAGTCAGCAGGGTCAGAGTACAGAATAATTCCCTTGGCTCCTGCCAATTCAGCATTCTTCACCTGCAAAGTACATCTCCTGTCTCTATACAGTCCTTTATACCTCGACCCCAGGGTTCAAGGGGCAAAAGGAAGTATAAATTACAGTGATTTTTCCTCAGGGTCTTTTACAGTGCTTGGAATAAGTAAATGGCTTGTAACTGTGCCATAATTTCCTGAAAAATATATATGCAGATATCAAGTTTCATATGAAAGTAAAAGGTTTGCTGTTGCTTTGACTTTTAGTTAGGAGATAACATCAGTGACATGGAAAACATCTTCCACAGTATTGCTACATAACCTGAGTTTGCATTTTTTTTATCCAGATCAACACAATCAGCTGACTATTGAAATGTATGCACCACGAACAGAAAAAACTGTATCACATTAATGCAACAGTATCTTTTAGGCAGTCTTATACTTACCTTATTTACCTAAATGATCTCTGAATGTATCTCAGGGTTCAGACTATGCAGGAAGATTGGAGAGCTTGAAACTGCCTTTGGCTGTGAACAAGACTAACTCCAGAGTCCGTATTTTAGGCTTGTTATGGCAGAAGGACTGACCTGCATGCTGTTTTGAAAGTGTTCTTGTGTGAATTTATTATTGTACAATATATGTCATTCTGACATCCCAATCTGGTTTGCTACTAGATATGACAGTGATGGATAGTGACTGAGTGACAACTAATCCTCAACAGTTTTAAATTTGGATATTTTAACTCAGAAATATCATAGCTTTTTTTTTCCTCTTCTTTTTTTTTTTTTTTAAAGGAAACACAGTACTTGCCTTCATCCTTTATCCTATTTTTGAACACCATTAGGAAGTTGAAAAACTTTCAGCACAATTATCCAGATTTTATACAGGCTACCAAATTCTTCAGTGTATAAATAGTCATTAGAAATACTACTGTAAGAATGAAGACATCCCTTTGTGCCAACGAGGGCATATAATTTCCAAATCACAGGAAAACTGCCTCTCTAGATATCAGCAACTCTAAGGTACTGGTGTTTCATTTTAAGAAAAGATTCAGACAGTAACACCTTCTTCAATTTTTAAGTCTTTTTCATTCAAACAGTATCTTTAGGAGTGGTAAACCATTTAGTGAAAATATTATCTGACCCAGAATACGAGTTATACACCACTTTTCACTGGTGAAAATGATATGTATGTAAGGAAGTGAATTATTCATTTAAAAGCTTCACACAAGATTAATCAACAACATATAATAAGAACTGGCATTCCAGTGAATTCCATGCTTGATACCCTTAGGTAACTGACAAATACAAATCATAGTCCAGCTCAAATTAGGGTCAAACTTGTTGTTGTACAAGAACCAAAAACACTTAAAATAGACTGTTTTCTTACATCTCTGTTGAGAAAATAACTTGAGTGTATGCCTGAAGTATGTACAGGATTATCAGGATTATGTCCTTTCCTGTTAAGTCATGGAAATCTGCAGAAAACTGTAGTTTAAAAATAAATTTATATGACAGGGATGTTAAATAACCAAATACAGAATTTAAAATAACCTCCACATAGTTATAGTCTCTGTCTGGTGTACAGAACCATTATAAAGAAACACAATATAGATATAGTAAAGAACAGCTGAAGCAACAGGGAAGAACAATCTAGTTCAGAATTAGAGTGTATGACACTCTACTAGTAATATTTTGGAACAATTTATAGGATGCAAGTGAATATTAAAATATGAAACATTTTCCAACTGATTTACTTTTATACTAGAAATGTATTACATATCTATGAAATATATATTTGATAGGTTCTACTAAAGAATCATCTTTGAATGCAGGTGTATGAAAACTCAGTTACTCTCAAGCCTCCAGAACATCTTAGGGAAGTGTTTCAGTCTCTTGAAAACAATTAAGGGCAGAACATTTGAAGTGGGAGTAACCCTGAGAAGGGAAGTAACATTTTTATACACGAGAATTACCTTATTTCCTCTGAAGATCTTCCCATATCTGGCAATAACAATCTTTCCTGCACAGTTAATTCCCATTTCACGTTCCAACGTAAAGAAGTCCTCTGTGCGGCCATAATTCACATACACCAACTCACCCTGAGAGAAAGAGGCAGGATTTGAAACAATAACATCAAAGAGCATGTTGAAAGGAGGATGTGATCTAGTAAGATAATAACCTGGGAACAATGATCTCTGGGACTGGCTCCAGCATGAATTCTTTGATTGTAAAGCAATTAGGCAGGCAAATGACTTTTAGCGAATCCTGCAATCCAAAGCTGCTAGACTTTGTGCACAACAGAATGTTCACATATAACTTCTGTATCAGAAACTTAAAGTAAGTGCTCAGACAACATTTACTTTTCTTGGTAGTCTGCTTAAGCTGGAGTCAGTCTTGGATAGCTGGAAGTATTTTGGACACAGACACCACAGTAAATTTCAGTTGTACTTTATGCAGTGCAGTCTACAGTTTACTTAATAGAATGGTTTTTAACATAAAATTCTTGGCCTGCAAGAACTCAGAAGAGCCTTGGCCCTACTGAGTATTCCCACTGAGGAGCTTTGTTCATGCTCCCTCCTGTGCTGTTTGCAGTACAGATGCAGACAACAGCTCACTGGAGAATGCTATTGCTAACGGCCATAGGTAAGTACCTGAAGGTCTTGTCAAACTATTATATAATAAGGTGAAAATAAGCATCATATTTTGAAAAGACAATCTGTCTTTAGGTATTGTTTTCACTGGAAACAAAGTTCTTATATTTAATTAAAATAAAACAATTTCCTAAAGAAGGAAGCTGAAGCTTCTTAAACTTGTTTTCATCATTTCCCACCTCTCATCACTTACTCTCTCCACAAATCAAATAAAACTTAAATAAAAATTACAATAATTATTAATTAATATTATTAAAATTTTAAAAATAAAAATAAAATTAAACATTTATTATTAAATAAAATTATTAAAGCTTTAATAAAAAATGTTATTCTGTCTTTCTCTGGTGAAACGTTATGATAAAAGGTCAAAACCCATGAATTTTATCTTACAAAATGTTCCAAAATTCCCACTGCAATTCTCAAAACACTCAAAGCTCTTATGTCCCAGGGTACAGATTATCTGCCTGGTTCTCCAGATTTCTTTGAGTATATGAGGCAAATAAATACAGTATACCTTTTGTTTTCTGGACTTGAAGAGCTTATTAACAAACTTCACAAAGTACATGACTGATATAATACTGAGCTGTGTGAACAGAAGCATTAGCATGTTTCCAGATCGAACTTTAAAGCAGAACCTGGACCAGATGACTTCACAGGGTTCTGTTAACCTAAATTATTCTACGTATAGACAGGAAAGATATTGAGAACAACACTAAAAAATTCTAATCTTACATAATATTAATTGAAACCCCTAATGATCACAGAACAGAAAAGTCCTGTTACACAGGCCAGCTTTATTAAAGAAAGCCCATCAGTTGGTACCATTTGTATAACAAGACTTGAAGGATTAGTGTTAAATTCAGATCACAGCAACATTTTTGTAGCCAGCAATAGCTTTTCAAGCATACCCCACACCGTGCAGCTATACCTGTCAGTGCGAGCCTTGGGCAAGCAGCATTTCTAAAAGTGAGGTTGTTCATTTGGCTGTGTAAATTGTTCATTTGGCTGTGGAAATGTAACAGTCTATTTGTTCACCAACATGGTGCATAGTTACAGAAATGTCTGGGGAAGTTTACAGCAGCTGATATTAAAGATTTATTACCATATTTTTCAAGGAAAAGAAAAAATAAAATCCAACTCTGACTCAAACTAGAGAAAAAATCAAACATATGTATGACTGCTCAATTTGAACACTGCTTCATCACAATAATCCCAAGAACATAAGAGCTAGGTCACCTTTCCTACTAGTGATAAGTTGGGTTTTGAACAAAAACCTATGAAATTTCATATTATTCTGTATTGCTCTCTGATATTCTATGCTATGCTACAGTACACTATGGTATTCCATCTTTTCTATTCCTATTATTTCTATTTCTGTCTCTGCTTCATTTCCCACTTCTGTTACTATTTCTATTTCTTTTACTATGTAACATTCTACTGTGTTACCTCAGGCATTCCTTGGGCTGAAAAGGCACTGTAGGGCGGCACCACATCTCTAACAGCCTCATATCCTGGAGGAGGAGGCTCAGACAATGATGTGTTGAAAACCTAATGGGAAAGGAGAAAGGAATAAGGTAAGCAAGGCAACATGGAAAAGAAGTACTTTCTGTTCACAAGCACATTCAAAAGCAATTGCAATCTAAAGGACTCTAGCTTTAGAATTGTGCATAAGAATTAGCAATCACTAGGCATCCTTTTCAGTAGGCATGCTCAATGAGTGAATTTACAAATCCCATCTCCACTCTGTTCAGAGAATCCTGCACAAATGGACACAGGGCTCCCTGAAGCAGTCTCCTACAGCAGATAAGAGCAGGTTAAATCACTGTGGTAAAAATACTTGCATTCTGCTCATCCCTGAAGCTTCTACATGCACTAGAGACAGCATGTAATGAACTCAGCCCCTTGTAATAGCACATCTCAAGGCCTAAATTCTAATCTGCCAGAAACTGAATTTAGCAGAATCATCAATACTGTAAAATGAATCAATGCAAAGAATGGTGCTGACCACAGTTTCTTTTCTCTTTCTAAATAACAGAGTAATTTTCAAACAATTTAATTATATGGAGTAATTCTCTTACATAATTGCCCTTTAAACCACATGTCAGGATACTGTATGAATCAGGGTAACCACTAGGATTCCTAGCCTATATATTATGAAAGAAAGATGCAAAATTTAAAAGCAAACTGGAATCCCTGATTTCCATGAACTTTGCATCAGGGCCAACACCATTAAGTGAACAGAGGACAGTTTCTCCTCAGTGTTCCCAGGTGTATGAAGGTGATTTTGTTCCCTAGTTGGAAAAAACGGCGGTTCTTGTACCTCATTGCCATGCTCATCAATTATTGAGATGTAGTTGGGCTTAGCGTCATCAGGGTAAGAGAGCAAAACATCATAATGAACCAACTGAACCGAATCCAACCCAAATTTCCTCCACTCAGCTTGGACTTGCTGTGCCAGATGCATATTTTCCTTTGTTCCTGCTAGGTGAGGAAGCTGTGTAAAATTGCTAGAGAAAAGGAAGAAATGAGCAGGGTCAGGCATTGAAGGTCATAATTAGAACTCCTCTTAGCCTAGCTGGAAATAAACCTCATAGAGTTGATCAGATATACACAGGATAAATAAGGACCAAGACTTTGCTGCATCTATGCATTTCTGTCATACATAAATCGAGGTGAAGAGTTTCAGGCTGTCCTGATCCAGCACAGATATTTATATCATCCTTGCAGCATAGTTTAGCAAGAATGGTGTGATGATGCCAGCTATGGGGTCTTGTCCTTTCTTTACTGCTTGTCTTCTGAGCAGCAGTTGGCCTATGCACTCCTATGCACAATAAGACTTTATCATTGTGAAGTGATAAAAGAATTGAGTACAATTATCTTAGTGTATTCAACTTAGAAATGTGCATAATTACTCTGATCCTTACTTGTAATTAACTGGGTATTCTCTTCGGATCCTGCTATTTTAATTAATTCTGGCACAAATACTGATTTATCTTAAAGTTCACTCCTAGTGTGTCTTGTTGGCAAGTAGAAGAGTTTAGAGTACCATATAAACAAGGAACAGAAAAACTCAACAGTTTGTGACTTAAAACTTGTGCCAGCATGAATAACAAACAGCAAAAGAGAGCAAAAATAGTGAACAGCCCATTGTCTGAAAAAAAACCCAGCATTGTCCAGACCATTGTGAAAGCCCAGTGGTGAACCCAGCTGAAAAAACCCTCAGTTGCAAGAGGTTGTCGTCATGATGACCTCATTCTATCATTATGACCATGCCATAAACATGCCACAGAAGCATGTGTGGCACCAGCTGGTGTAATGAAGGAAATTGTATTTTCAATCATGAAGGGGTGTGAGACTAGGAAAAACTTAAAATTCTTGAGTTTAAGTAAGACCAAAGCCATCAAAGAAAGAACTATACAAGAATAGAATAGAATAGAATAGAATAGAATAGAATAGAATAGAATAGAATAGAATAGAATAGAATAGAATAGAATAGAATAGAATAGAATAGAATAGAATAGAATGTAAGGGATTTACAACAATCATCTAGCCCCACTGCCTGACCAATTCAGGGCTGCCCAAGTTAAAGCATGTTGTTAAGGGCATTGTCCAAATGTTCTCTTGAACACTGACAAGCTTGGGGCATTGACCACCTTTCTAGAATGTCTGTTTCAAGTCTGAACATCCTCCTGGTAAAGAAATACTGCCTCGTGTCCAGTCTGAACCTTCCCTGCTGCAGCTTTGAACTACTCCTATGCATCCTATCACTGGATTCCAGGGAGGAAAAATGAGCACCTCTCTTGCCATGTCCCCTCCTTAGGAAGCTCTATGGAGCAATGAGGTTGCCCCTCAGCCTCCTTTTCTCCAAACTAGCCCAAGTCCTTAGCAACCAAATGCTGCTGGATAAAACCATGCTCCTCTGATCATGCCAACATCTAATATTGTAATAAAAGTCACTGTCATAGAGACAGCATCCTCTTCTGGATGACAAAGACTGAACCAATAGCACACTTATGTGTTACTGTGAATGAGAATGGCTGTTTTCCACACAAGTGTTTAAGTACCACATTTTCATTAAAATTTGATTCATGCAATAACATTTTCCTGTATTACATTCCCATTTAACTGAACATCGTGTTTTTCTTCATTTTATCTTCTTATCTGACTGCCTGTACTGGTAGTTCTGAGCAGTTACTAAACACCTGCCTTATTTCACTACAGGACTGGCCACATGACAGCAAATGAGGTACAATGTTTTCTGCTTATATAGAGACAGAGAGTTGAGAGTGCAGGAAGGCTCTCTCACAGAGCTGTTTAACAACAGTTGACTTTGCAGGAGCCAAAACACAGGTTAAGACTAAAAACTCCTAAATCTTTGGTTTTGAATGTGTCTGTTATAGTCCAGTACGTGACTGCTATGTAGTAAAGAGACCGTATTTCCAGCTAATTGTTTTGCAATAGTTCATGGCAAATACTCAAATGAAGGCAGTGGGATTGCCACAATCTTATAAACTGAAAATGGTCTTTGAGTAATTTAGTTTTGCACAACTCCATGCTATATAATCAGACTGGGAGTATGAGGCAAATCCAAATTTGTTGATTATTCCTACAATAGCTGATATTCTTTCTTTACACAAAAAGTAAATTCTTATCAATAAACTATGACTTGTGGTCTATTACTGAGTGGAATAAATACAAGTTTTAACAAATACTACACTCTGTTAAGAGAAAAATAATTCATTTACAAGATCCCTGAAACAAACAAATCAAGTACTTACAGTTAAAGCTTCTAAATTACTAAAACAGAAAAATTCATTATATCAATTAAATTTTAATAGACTTTAAAATATCTGTATTGTCATGTTCCATTGTTTTGAATTGTTTGAAGCATGACCAACAAGCCAAGAGAGGTCATTCTGCCCCTCTACCACACTTCAAGACCCCACCTGCAGTGCTGTGCTCAGCTCTGAGGCTCAACATAAGAAGGACAAAGACTTGATGGAACAAGTCCCAGAGGAGGCCATGAAAATGATCAGAGGGCTGGAGCATCTCTCCTGAGAAGAAAGGCTGAAAAAGCTGGTGCGCTCCAAGACCTTACAGCACCCTCCAATACCTCTAAAGGGGGCTTACAAGAAGGCTGGAGAGGGACATTTTTCAAGGGTATGTAGTGATAGGAGAAGAAATAATGGCTTTAAACTGAAAGAGGTCAGGTCTAGATTGGACATTAGGAAGAAATTCTTTACTGTGAGTGTGGTCAGGCACTGGCACAGGTTGCCCAGAGAAGCTGTGGATGCCCCATCCCTGGAAGTGTTCAAGGCCAGGTCAGACAAAAGCTGTGAACAGCCTGGTCTAGCAGAAGGTGTCCCTGCCCATGGCAGGGGGGTTAGAACTAGAGGATCTTTAAGGTCCCTTCCAACATAACCCATTCTATAATTCTGTGATCCTTGGGCTGGTTCCCATTTGATTTTTTTTTCTTGTCTGAACTGATTAGTCTACACACTGCTTACTAAAGAAACTGCTTGATGTTTTCAGCTTTCATTTCAGCCATGAATGCTGTCCTCATGTCCTCATGAGTACTCAGAGATGTCTTCTTTTCAGTAGGTTTTGCAAACCAGCCTGTACAACACATGAAAATACAAAAGTAAAAACATCAGAGCAATATTCCCTTGACACACACCACTTCTCTTTGGTCTCACCACAAAATCTTCGCTGTTTTGCATTTTACAATTGTTTTTCTTTCAGCACAGACAAGCAGCCACAACTTCATGTGTTAGTACCATAAATGGTAAGAGAACTTATTTGCCTAGGTAGATGCTGAGTGATATAAAATACTGTATTTATTCATCTGTTGTTTTCCTGTGGATGCTAAAGAGACTTAGCTATCTTCCTTGAGCACCAGAACATAATGCTGTCAGTCACACAGTTACCTTAGTAATAAGGCAGCAGGTCTACAAAAATGCACAGAAACACAGGCACACTTTGTAAGGAACAGATGTAACTCCTTTCTCACTTTCTGCTCTGTCTGGCTCTTATTCTGGAATCCCTTACTGAGCAAGCACTACCAGAATAACTGATGAGAGGAACACCTGGCTAGAAAGAGAAGTGTTCCTGACATCTGTTTTTAAGTCAGACTGGATACATTCAGTGCTTATGCAGCAGCAGCTACGTGGGTAGTGTGAATGAGAGAACCAGTGGGTTCAAGAGGGTAACAAGCTGGCACCAGTGAGGCACTGGTCACGGGCACAGTGAGAGGCTCTACACGAGAGAGGAATTCAGTCGGGACTCCCAATGGCACCAATCCCAAGTACATACCAAATGGCATTGCAAAACACAAGTGGCACTTTTGTTTTCCTTCCTCCCCTAAGCTGATCCTGATTCATACGTGAAACCAAAAGGAAGGTAGACAGGGGGAATCTCTCGCGACAGCAACACTCGGTCCTGCCTGCTTGGGACGAGGAGTAGGTGAGACACTGAATTAAAGACTATTTCTCCCCTCCCGTCCGTGCCCCTCCAGCCTTATATTTATTTTCCTGCCTCTCTGGCAGGTGATCTCTTACCCACAGCATTACTTTATTTCTACTAACTTTAACAAAAAGTAAATAGAAAAACAAGGCAAAGAGACAAAAACTCTCCTTCTGCGGAGGAGCTGGATATCCCAGAGACGGTCAGTGCCTGCACCTGCCCGGTGCGAAGGGAGGGAAGCAGGGAGCGTGGTACGGAGCTGCTGAGCACGGACTCACCCAGGGCACCCTCGGCACAAACTCCCGGGCGCTGGAACCCGCCCGCTTCTCCCCCCACCCCGGCCCTTCCTCGGCCCCGCTCCGAGCCACGTCCCCCGGCTGGACGAGCCCCCGATGCCAAGGAGGGTTAGTCTGCACTGTACCGATGAGGAACCCGAGGAAGAAGAGCCCCGCCGCTGCTCCCAGGACGACAGCCCAGAAGCGGCCGCTGGCTGCCCTGGGGCCGGCCGGCTCCGAGCGGGCGCCGAGCGACGTCCACATGGCCGCCGGCCCGGCCGCCTCACCGCCCGCGGCACCCCGTCGGCCCTCGCCTCAGCCCGGCCACCTCACTGCCCGCGGCACCCCGNTGGCTCCCGGTGCCGCCGCTGCTGGCCGGCCGCTGGCTGATCTCCGGCTGAGCCCTGGCGGCCGCTCCGGCCTGCCCACCCCCCTCTGCCAGACCCCTGCGATATCCTGCCCCGTGTTTCACAGAATCACGGAATCGATTAGGTTGGAAAAGACCTCTGAGATCATCGAGTCCAAGCTGTGACCGAACACCACCACATCAAGAAGACCGTGGCACCGAGTGCCACATCCAGTCCTTCCTTAAACCCCTCCAAGGATGGTGACTACACCACCTCCTTGGGCCCATCCCAATGTCTGATCACTCCTTCTGTGAAGAAACTTTACTTAATGTCCAAAATGAGTCTCCACTGGCACAGCTTGAGGTTATGCCCTCTTGTTCTGGCACTGGTTGTCTGGGAGAAGAGGCTGATCCCCACCTGGCTGCAGCCTCCTTTCAGGCAGTTGCAGAGTGATAAGGTCACCCCTGAGCCTCTTTTTCTCGAGGCTAAACACCCCCAGCTCCCTCAGCTGCTCCTCATAGGTCTTATGCTCCAGACCCTTCCCCAGCTCTGTTGCCCGTCTCTGGATACTGGAATGTCCTTCCTGAATTCAGTGGTCCAGAACTGGACACAGGATTCAAGGTTCGATCTTGCCAGTATTGAGTACACAGAGATGATCACTCCCCTGTCCTGCTGGCCAGTGATACAGGACAGAATGCCATTGGCCTTCTTTGCCACCTGGGCACACAGTTCTTTTGATTACTACAAAGAGCGGTGAGAGCACAGAGTGATGACTTCCACACCTGGTTTGCCATGGGTTTCTCACACTGTGCCGTGCCATGCCATCCTCCACCAGAGTTGGCAACACCAACAGGGCTAATCTGAGAGGGCAGAAATGCTATAAAATATATATTTTAAGAAACATTTTGCTCTAATACCCAACACACTCTGACAGGCTATAAAGACTCTTGAGAGAGATATGTGCCCCTGTGAATGTGAGTTGACTACCATGTATCTCCATGCCTTGTATTTCCTTCCATTTTATGGAGGCACAACCCCAAAGAGAGTGGGTTCATCCAGCCACACATTTGAGGCCAGACTGAAACTTCATGCACTTTCGATTTTGCTCGTGGGTTTGTTTTTTTTTTTAATCTCCTCTTAAAATGTTCACTGTATGATTTTGGAAAAACCTCTCCATTCAGTTCAGTCATCATACTTGGGATGAGACTGTACCTTAAAGGCCATGAACAGAGTGGAACTTAGCCTGCAGAGGTGACCTCACTGACTCTGCATGGATTTTCATCCTCAGAACCCTTGCTCAGGTGCCAGCAAGGGAGACAGCTGATATTTATACAAAAAGTCTGTAGTTGTGTTGTTCCCATGTCCACACACAGTACGGGCAGTCTGTACTCAGCAGCAGAGCAAGGACTGTGTACTCTGCAGGACTGCTCCTATTGAGCCACACTGCTTGCTGATGCAGACAAAACCTGAACCTAGGAGTCATTCCAGACACTGCACTTTGCCTTGCCTCGTCTGCAGAGCCTGTTGCACTAGGAAATCTTGATACAAGAACACTAGAGGGCTACTGTGGAAAGCAGAAATGCTGGCTTCAAAAACCAATGCACCAAAACCACAATGGTAGCATGCTATGAAATTTTATAAGAGACATGGAAAAAACCCCTGCAAAGGACCAGCCAGAAGGCGAAAAATAAAAGCCTGTATTTGTGATATTGGTCTTATCTCCTGCTTTACACTATCGTATGCAGTCTGATCCTGCTGTACAAAAGTCCTACTTATAGTGATACTCTGAGCAGGGTACTCTGTCACATTGTAAAGTAAAACCCAGATGCCTGACAGGTTGCCATCAGCTTATTGACAGTTGGTTTGGAAATGTGCATGGTAGAAGGTTTTACTTCTACCCTGCAGTCTGTTTTCCTTCCCCATCCTGTACCTGCATAATGTGCCTGTGTTTGCTTCTCCTCCACTATTCACTGGTTGATTATGAAACCAAAACAGTGTTAAGTGGGCTGAAGAATGGACATGTCTTCTAGTATTCTTAGAAAGATTAATATGGCCAGAGCAAGTTTGGGCATAAGGCACCTTTGGGAGAGCCCTTGGATCAGTTAACTGGTTTTTGAAGCCCTTGGAAATTAGGTTAATGAAGCACCATGGGACTAGGCAGTGAATAAAAACGTATTTTATCTCTAGATTAATATTCCAGAGGGATTTAATCAATGCCAGTGGTTTACGGCTGTACTTTTTCAAGCACAATAAGATGGAAAGGAGCAGTGAGGAAACTGAGATGGAAATATTGTCAAAAGTTTGGTGCTGTTTAGTACTCTAAAATAAACTGACCTGCCCACACCACTTAGAAGTTCTGAATTACTGCTTTGAGATGTTTTATATATAGTTTTTCAGTGTGCCTGCAGCTTGGGCAGCACATTATGAACTTTAAATATACAATAGCAGCAGCCAAAGGTCATAGAAAAAAATTATTCATGAGTAAATAGCAGTTGTGATAAACGCATAAAATGTTACGCTTGTTCTATAGAGAATCATGTAGGTCACTTTCTAGGCAAAGCCATTTCACTAAACCAAAAGTAAGAAAAGTTAATGCTTCTGTTTCTGTGAAAAATCTTCTACTAATTAGTAGAAATTTTTTTTCTTATCTCTGATATTCAAGGAATGTATGAAAACTTTTCTCTTTCAGTTCATCTACTTGAAGAAACAAACTCACTGATTTTGAGATGGAGATTTTAGGCAATGTTTTGGTTAGGATTATCCACTTAAATATCATTTACTGTGACATAGTTTTCCTTAGGTCCCATTGCAACTGATGGTAGGATCTCTCCTTCCAGGTGTTGAGAAACCTATTTGTATGTTAAGGTGTTATTCAAACACAGATTCAGTAAGTTCAACTTCTGTGTTACTTTTCTTTTTATATACCCACAGGATAACTCTATTCTTTGCTGGCTTTTCATCATGTGAAAATGTTGTCACAGTAATTTACTGCACGTAATGCTTAGAAATATTTGTGGGGAGAGTTCTTCATATACCTACTGAATGTATGCTCTGAGTTTACTTAGGTTTGGGACCTGGGAAAGGATGGGGAAAAGTTGTCTCAGTGATGGTTTTTGCAGTAGCCTTTTGAAAGTCTGAGTCACAAAGCTATTTTGACAGACGTTTGAGTTAGGAGGTTCCAAATGGTTGTGTCACTTACAACCCACTGAAGGAGCAGCCAGTTTAGTGGGGAGGTAGCACTACTGTGGTGTCCGAGGCCTTTATAACTTGCCAAATAAAGGTGTGTTTGCTTAGAGCTGCCAGTCTTTGTTACAGTTTTAAATGTGAGAGAGTGGATGAAAAGAAGATGCTTAAATGCATGGAGTTCTGCTGTGGAATTATGTGTCAGGGCTTGAGAGGAGGCCAGCAAGGGGACATCATGGGGGTCAAGAGAGCTGCTACAGACTGCTCTTTCAAGCTGAGAAAATGAGTCAAGCCTTCTTTGAAAAACTGGAAGAAGCTTCCTGATTACACGACCTTCAGCATGGGAGCACTAGAACAGGCTGCCCAAAGATGTGGCGTAAAAATTCTTGGTATTTCTCCAAACACCTGAACAAAGCCCTGTGCAACCTGATCAGACTTGGATCCTAGCTCTGTTTTGAGCAGGAGTCAGTTTGACTTGACTTTTTCTGGGGTGCCTTCTAATTTTTTCCTATGATTCTGTAATTTTAATAGAGAGTTGCTTGTGGATTAACATGTGGTCTGCTTTGTAAATGTGAAAGTCTGTTTCTCTGTTAAAAATTTGAAGTACAGACAGTAAAATAGAGGCTTGCCCATTTCCCAGGGGTTCTGTAGAATTAAATCATTTCCTTAAAAAAAAAAAAAAGAAAAAAACAAATTAATGACTTCCAAGTCTCTATTATGCTATAGAAACAATTGCTAATTAAATTTTATGTGTTTTGTTATTGTTATATACTTCTCAAGTGAAATAAATTGCATAAATTCTTGTAAAATGTCAATAGAAGAGCATGAAATGTAACCTAGAAGACTTTTCACCTAGAAACCGTTTCTTGCACTTTATTCTAGTTTCATATTTTCAAACAATTCAAAATATCAGCTTCACAATTTTCATTCATATAAGGCATGCAAATTATTAGGTTTATAACTCATGTTTTCTTTTCCCATACTATATATTCTTCTCATTGTATTTGGATTAGAAAGTACCTAGATAAAACTTTGAGGGTGCCTAGAAAACATGCTGATTTTGATTTTTTACAAGTCCCTACAGCGCTTCTGAAACATCCCATTCTGCAAGGTGGCACACAGGGCTATGTACTGGGAAGAAAATGTGAACTTGCTTAATATTTTTCTCCCTACAGGTCTCTGTATGAAGAGGTCAGAGTGCTGCTTCTGTGCCTGCTTAAAGCACTAAGCAATCCTAGAATTATAAGTTCACAGAATAGTTTGGACTGGAAGAGACTTTTGAAGTCCACCTCTTCCAACCTCCCTGCCATGGGCAATGACATCTTCAACTAGACCAGGTTGCTCAGAGCCCTTTCCAACCTGGCCTTGATCTATCCAGGCATGGGACATCCACCACCTTCCTGAACAACCTGTTCCAGTGTTTCATCATCCTCATTGTAAAGAAATTCTTCCTTATATCTAGTCTGGATCTACCCTCATTTAGTCTAAAATAATTTCTTTTTGTCCTATCAGAACAGACCATTCCAAAAAATTCTCTCCTTATTTCTCTTACATCCATGATTTGAATTATTGGTAGTCAAGTTTATTATCTGCTGTGTTGAGTTTGTGCCTTGACCCTATGCTGTGTGCTTGGAGATCTGTGTGGAGTATTTACATTGCTGTGATAAGATTTCTTCCGCTATGACTCTGGTGACTGTCAAAAAAAGCAGCAGTGGCAGGGCTGCTTTTTTACTGTATTGGCTCACTCTTTTTGTCCTCCTTCCCTCTTCTGAGTTCATTGTGTATCCTCTTTCCTCCTCTCCCAGCTCTTAAAGGTCTCCAAGGGAATCAATTTTACACCCTAAAGGAAATGATAATGAATTTGCCCTGGTAACTACCTGTCCAGGTGCATCCTTTTGTTGACTCCCTTCTGTCTTGAATGGTGATACTTGTTACTGTGTCTGAAATAATTATGCTCCTGTGTTCTGGGCCTTTCTAATGAAATGCTTGAACAGTAACTTTTACAGAGGTCATAAAAGTAAATATCCATCTATTTGCAGAAGGGAGTTTGGTTTTTCAGATAGTACAACATTTTGGGGTAGTACACTGTGAAAGAAGGAAGAGGAAAGTACTGTGAACTAGTGTAAAGGCCCACAAGGGTCTGTGCTACACATGGAAAGACCTTAAGGAAATTGGCAATTGTAACCAGTTGTAACAGCAGCCCCAGTGTTGCAGAGGTATAAAGCCCAGTGAAGGTGCCCGTGCTGATTTACAAGCTCGTCATATTGAATGAGGTGCTTTTGCTGTTACTGCTGCTCTTGGCTTCACAACTCAGTTCTCTTCCAGCTGTGGTACTCACTGGCCTGCTTCTGAATGGATTCATTAGGTTTCATCACTATAGCGCAGAAGAGTATTTTCTGCTCTCAGCTTCAGTTTACTGCTGGACCATGGTGTTGATTTGGTATGTGGAGGAATCAGACAGGCTGCATATGTGACACCAAGGAGTATCTGCCCCTTTTCTGGCAGCAGAATGTTAAATCAGCTCAAGGCACCCTGTGTTAAGGTCACCATGGGAACATAAATGGTCTGTTGTTACTGCAGAATTGACTCCACCATGGCTGAATTGCCTCAAATAATTCAACAGCTTGAGAACAAGTTTTCCCAGAAATACACAGAATTTCTTTTGTGTCTGTGTTCAGCTTTTGCTGTCCCAGGGCACTGATCTTTCCCATATTGCAAGTACTGCAAGTACATGTTCTTCTTGTTGTTCTTGAGCCAAAGACTGGGGTGCCAAAGTGGAAAACAAGGAGAATGGAGCAGAATCATGTGTGCATGGAAATTCTCCTAGATGTGAGAACACAGTTGATATCAAAGTATGTGCCTTTCTGAGGAATCAATAAACCACAGTTTAGTCATGTTGCAGCTGCCTTAATATGAGCATCCTGACCATTTTTGCTTTCCTCAGCTGCACTGGAGGAAATATACAAATATTCTAGCTTTTTCATGCTACAGGATCAAAAGAAAAGAGGGGCTTTTTTTCTGTGCTTATTTGCACAGACTTAAATTGTACTGCTTGTTAAATACCCCTTTTTATTGATGGTGAGTCACAGTTAGCCAGCATGTATTCTTGGAATTTTACAGAATAGTTTTGTTGCTGTGATTATCACTATTCTATGCATTTTGGCTACTTGTCTGCTCCTAGCTGCTTATTCTTTAAGATTTTCTATTGCAGCTGGAAGAGATTTAGTATATGTAGACGGAAGCTGGAAACCCTTTCAATTCTGTTGTTGAACAAGACATAGTGGCTTTAACTTTTAAAAACAAGTTAAAAATAGGCACTGCTGTTATGGACATTTGTGTTTGTTGTGTGATTACATCATAATGCAAAATATGAAGCTTATTTTTTTAATAGTTTCCTGTTGTGAATTTTATTTTCTCAGAAATGAGAGGCTAATAATTCTCAGTGGGATTTTTGTGGGCAGATGTAAGAAATAAGTATTTGCTCAAGAAGTTTACAATGTCTATTTCAATTTTTGTCCTATTCAGGATAATTCTGTGGTTGAAGCTTTCATGCTCCTTTATTTCTTTTTATTCTTTTTATTATACAGAGAAATAAGAATACTTGGCCTTAGCACCATTTGTCCTGGATTGTTTTAAACATTTTATGCACAATATTTCCTTTAATCTTCACAAAGGCTGAAGTGCAGTCTTTCTTACTTATCTGAGGTCATTGTAGTAGACATGAAGTTCTCTGATTTCTCAGCCCTGTGTCCTGGCCACAAGACTACAATATTCCAAAGCCAGACTGTAGTGTTCCATAAGTCTACATTCTTCTTTCAGATGATGAGCTAACTAGTTCTTTGCATGTGCAACTGCTGCTATTGCAAAGGCAAATTGTTTTGACAAAGATAGTTATGAAATGTGTGCATGTATAAAAATGAAATGTTACCAGAGAAAGTTCCACTTACTGTATCATAATTTCCACTGTCAGTAAAAATTGGGGAGGATTTTCCTCCCATCCATTTGTCTGCATATTTCAAGCACTGTCTTTCCTTGAGGAATATCCCAGTGGCCTGGAGGCCTGACCCCAAACAGAAAACTAAACACTTGAATGATTTTCAGTACTGCATACAAATCTGTAGTGTTGACCTGAACCACAGCAGTTTTACTCTCCAGTCTTTTTAAAAAGAAATTGCACTGGCGTGAAATTGGAATGATACACAAGTAAATCAGACTCCTGAACTTCGCGTGATCACCATGCGAAGGACAAATTGAAGTGCACTCAACCTCCTGATTAAAAAAGCAATTGGGAGAGCAATAAAAAGGATATGCAGCTGTAGAAAAAAATGTGAGCAAAGGACAGAGTTCAGATTAAAGACAGAAGCTGAAGAAAGGCAAGTCAAGAAATAAACAACTCTTTAAAATAAGTCTTGTGAAAGTCCTGCAGTGTAAGGGGAAAAATTCATTCTCCTGCCCTGACCTCCTAAGAGAAGTCATCAGTTCTCTGAAACTCTATGTGAAAAGGAAGTGCTAACATCTGTTTTTCCATGTTCAGTCCGTGAATTTGATATTGTTTGAAGAAAGAAATTCACTTCAAGAATTCAGTCACGTTGGCTGTCCTACCCAGCAGTGTAAGAAAAACCCTCTTCTGCCGAGCCTTTTTATGTTGAAAATGCATTATTTTAGTGGAGCTTGAAACAAACACTAAACTAAATTGACTGAAATGAGATTCTGGCAGCTTTCAGGGTAAATGAAATTGGTTCTGTGGGGTCCACTCCTTCCCTCACTCACTACAAGATTACTTACTTCAGTTGTGAATGTCTTTTCTTCTCTTGTTAAGAGATAACAATTCCAACGGCTCTGTGGTTCAGGTAAAATTACATCTACCTCTGAACCTTCAAGTATGAGGTAAACGAAAATAGTGACTCTGAGGAGACCTGCCATGTCTATCTTTTTGTTTCTTTCTGTGTGAAAGGCAGGCACAAGAGATCTGGTCCCATTCATATCTTAGTCTGTTTTCATTGCTGAATATCATAATCATGAAAAAAGATCTCTTCACAGATATGAGAAATGCAAACCAAACACATTTCTTGCACCTCCACGGTGGAAGACTGAAGTGAAAAGACATATGGCAGTAGGTATGTATGGCAATCAGTTCAGTATGCCCCATGAGCAGCTGATGATGGTCAGTGAAACTGATGCAGACTTTAGATTTTGTTGCTAAAAGACTACTAAAATAAACAAGTTGATGAGAACTTACTAGATATTTCTTGGATGCTAAGAAGGAGCTGTGAAAGATGGCTACATTTAGCATCCAAATCTATAAATTTGATCATTGGAATAAAATTATATTAGTTTTCATATGTGGAACATATGTGAGATTTCATGTGCTATATTATTAATTTGTGTTATAGGGGCACCTGCATCCTCTTGTGGGACTGGTATTATGCATATGTAGGGTTGCCTGTGAAATATGGCACTGTAACCATACATATTTGACTGAAGATTTGTACATGAGTATTTTACCAAAATGTGTAACCATTTCTCCCTCACCTGAAGAGTTTAAATAAGGGCAGTCAGACTTACAGTATTTCACTCAGTCCTTGGAGAAATTGTGTTCTACATTCTGAACCCCACAGTAAATCCTTCAGACAGTCCTACAGAAGGGAGTTTAAAAAGAAATGTTTCCAATAGCAACTTGTCCTTCTGTTGTAACAACCCGAAGTTATTTGAAAAGACAGCATAGAAATAGGGAAGCTGGGGAGAGTGAATGTTATTTTGAAAATGTAAATGGAACAGCCCTAAATTGCAATGAATTTGATGGGGACGTGAAAGTGAGCAATCTATCCTACATAAACTTTATAGAATTGCATCCTGAATAGCATTAAACCTCAGTCACTGGACTCCCTCACAATGTGCATATCATCAGTCCCTCTTCTGGTGCTCCTGATCTCCTCAACATCAGCCACCTGGACATCACAACCAATCAACACCTTCTGTCATTGTGTGGCAATGTTGTCCAGATTCTTTATGATCTAGGGGTGTGCTTGTACAGAACTGGTGGGGGTGGCAATGCCTGCAGGGTTGGTGTTCTGCTAGACTAGGACCACATGAAAATCTCCTGCCCTTCTATATGAAACTACTTTTTAGAGCTTTTTAGAGCGTTTTTAGAGCTGGTCTTCAGAGTATTAATTACGTGAGGGAGAGGGAGAGAGAACACAATAATTGATGATTTCTGGAAGCAAAAGGTGAAAGAGAAGAATTAAATTTCTTAGAGCTTGAATATGTAAATAATGACTCTTGGAATATCTCGTACATGTTACTCACCCCGAAATAAAAGCAACAGATAATACATACATATTTTTTTAAAAATGCAGTTTAAAAAAGTGTGATCGAGAGATAGGAGTATTTCCTTATTTTCCGAATGTAATTTTTACTTTTACCCACCAGATGGCATCCACAGACTGCCCACTGATTGGAACATACTCGCCTCCTGTTTATATAACCTCTATGACCCAAGACCATAGTTTGACAAGAGCTGCTTTGCTTTCAAGGAAGTCAGCAAAAATAAATACAACTTTAAATTGAGCAGTTTTGTTCTTCTGATTTCCAGTTATGTTTGCTTTATATAAGTGCAGCGACAGCATTTACCATTTGGGAAAGTGAGGATTCTGGCCTTATATGTGTGCAAATATAGTGCACTTAAATCAATGAAATGAATTCATTCTTTGAGAGTTACATTCTCCTTACAGCTCTTTTTCTGATCTGGTCAGGTCAGGTCAGGTCCTCAGCTTGTGGAAAGAGACAATGATACACATTCAATCGATTTACACTGGCCTAATATCATGAAAACAATAGCCTCAGTTTGACAGCATCTGGTGACATGCAGCCCACTGACTGCACTGACACTTTATTAATCTCATGCATTCAGTGTGAGAGGCTTTGGTCAGACTTTTTGATACTCATGTTTTCTTTCCTGCCTTCTTGTGCCTTCTTTAGTTCCCTGTCATGCCCACTGTGTGGGAGATAGGGCAGTACACTGTAGCTTAATTGGACTATTCCTCCTGTGAGGAACCTGCTAGGATCTCATCTCCTTCTGTCAGCCCAGTCTTCCAGTCCTGTATACCAATGTTAAAAACATACCTTAGTTTTCCCACTCTCACATCATCAGGGGCAAGAAAATTGACATCTGACTTAGATACTTTGAAAGCAAATGCTTAATTTTTTTCAATCAGAGATGATGGGGCAGCATTTTGTAGAGATGTAACTCTGCTGGACTGGACCCTGTGCAAAATTGTCATGGGATGGAACTTTGTTAGAAGGTTTGCTGTCTAAATAGTGTGGAAGAGTTATCACCAGAATGTGTAGGGACATGTCCAAGACCACAGAGCTTATCAAGACAGAACCAAGAGAGATCCCAGGTATTCTGGGTCACTAGCACTAGCACTGGAACATTCACTGTATAAGCAATACCACTTAAGCCTATTGATTTCTGGAGTTCTTAGAACTGGTTTTAATTTTGGTGTAGTGGCTACTTAGTTTAGAAATTACTGTCCAAGGAGGACACAAGAATAGCAACAGGGGAAGCTGATTTTTCCTGTGAGCTGACAGATGTGTGCTTTGTATCTGGCTTTTATTTTGCCTATGTGCTGAGAGGTTTTTTGAGCTGACAGGGTTTGGGGGACATAGAAAACCCTTAGTACTCCTGCTGCTCCACTGGATAAGCTGCTCCAGTGGATAATTGGAGTAAGCAGCCTGGGAGGGATCATACACAACAGAGATGAACACTAAACAAAATGAGGCCTAGTGTCTAAGTGACATTTGCTTCTTTCCAGAGAAAATCTTGTTATATTAGTGTAGTTTCTCTGGATTTCCTGGATTCAAGGAAGGGCAGCAAATGGCTCTCTATCTAATTGGACTTTATCCTGCCTTGACAGTATTTTTCTAAGAGGATTGTTGGGTTTTTATTTACCTTTGAAACACATTTTATCCTTAAAAGAAAAAAAAAAAAAAAAGGACGGCATCCCTCAAATGAAGCTTAAAACCAAAAGGAAAAGTTGAATAGCTGAGTGGATGCCAAGAAGTAATGTTAAACTTCTCCAAAACTGCCTTTTAATCTAGAATGGTGCAGGGTAGGAGGTGTATGTCTTTCATCTATGGAAAAGGAAAAATGAAACTTTTTGCATGGTTGGGATGTGATAATGATTGGGGAATCTTGCACTTGTGTAGGCTGAGGAAGTAAGAAGACAAGTAATGTAATTTTTGTTTCTTCAGTCACCATGTGATGTGGATGAATAAAGGGAAGGTTTCCTCCCTGCTGCAGAACTACTTTTCTATGGAAAAACCTAATCACTCTCCAGCATGACATCTAGCAAGCTCCTGTCTCAGCAGGCTCTAGTGCCACTCCAAGGTTACTCCAGGCTGATGGAAATCAAGGCATGTACGAGCTCAAATGGAAAGGTGTATTAGAGTATTGAGACCAAAGTGTCTCACAGTAGGACAGTGTGCTTTTTAACAGGATCCTGTTGGACTGTAAATCTGTAGCTGAAGTGCAGTGCCACAGGCTCTCCTCTTGCTCTGATGGAAAGGTGCAGCACGGAGGTGGGATGCAGCTCAGGCCAGCCAGCTGCAGCCAACACCTTCAGTCAGTCAGCGGGAAGGAAGCTGTGATGGCACACCTCAATGTACCTAGGAGGGAGCACAAAGTGGGGGCCACTGGCATGGGTCCCTCGTGCTTATTATGCCCTCTCTCTTTCACATTGACTGAAAGAGAAGACAAGATGCTGAGGCAAGGTGTGTCTTGTTTCTGGAGCAGCTATTCGAGTTTTCTTATCCTTGGTTTTGGTCTAAGAACTGGTCTTCAAAAGGAACAGAGCTATGAAGTTGATGTCTAAGTAGCTGTTCATCTCAGTTCTACCTTAAACACCATCCTACACATTTGAAAGGCTGCATGGATGAGAAATCACAGGCCCACTTCTTTCCTTCCCACACATTTCATTTGCTGGTAGCTTTTCTGAAAGGCTTTGCCATTGACTGCTTCCTGACCTACTTTATTTCTCACGTGTAGACCGGGAAGGTTTTCAGCGGTTGCTGATCATTCTCTTCTGGAAAGTAAAACTGGCATTACTATTTTTATTTTCATCTTAGCAAAAAAGAATGTTACTCATGCCCTAAGGCAAGGTCATCATTTGCCTTCAGTTTAGGTAATGTGAAAGAACATGCCTGTTAGAGCTTTTCCTTTGGATATTAACTGCCAATTCTTCACTAAAACAAAATAGGCTGCATCCTTATATCTTCAGGATATTTTGAGTCCAGCATGGACACCCTGAGCTGTTGGTGCCTTTTTGTTTCCAGTCTGGAAGGTCAGGCAATGGGTCTTGCATACTAAGCTACTGTTCACTTCTGTTAGCGCTTTTGAGACTTCCTGATGTCTTAAAAAAAAAGAGAAACCTATTAAAAAACAAACAAAAAAGCAATTTCACACAGCTAAGAGTATAAAACTGATGCTTGTTGCTTTGAAGAAATATGATTCTTAATAAATAAATTGGTTTTATTCAACTCAGTATTGCACTAGAGTAGTGGTAAAATCTGACCTACTAAAATATATATTTTATCATTTATAGATCTCTAATAGCTGCTGTATTATAGGTTTCTTCACTTTCAGTACACAGATACACAGAAAAAAAGCAAATCCATTATATTGCTATTATTTAAGAGCAACACAGACTGTAGAGTGCTGCATAAACTGTAAATTACTTGCTAGAGTCCTCTTGCTGCAAAATCAGAGTAATGTTATTTTTTAAAAATGCATCTGAAATTATACTGCCTGTGGAATATTTATATTATGAAAGATCCTTGAAGTTGCCAACTGCTTTGGTGGGGGTGGAAGATTTTTTTTATGTTAGATAAAGTATTTCGAAAACTTCTTTATCTGATATTTTACTGGGATGTTGGGATAATTCCTCATTTTGTGAATGGAGTCATCAGTAAAGAATGATGCTATGGTGCTTCACCAGCTAGTTCCTTTTAACAGGAAAAATGTTTGTGAAGCTCAGTTTGACTGTTGGTCCTTGTCTTGATCCTCCTGCTTCAGGAACTGGTTGTGCAATAGACTCAACCCTTGGACATTTATGGCATGTTCATACTGTATGGCAACAGAAGAGCTCCGTGGTTATTTCTGCTAGATGTTATACATGAGGAAATTCCATCTTGCATATTTGTCTTTTTGGAATAGAAACATCTTGAAATTTTATTCTTATTACAGAAGTTATCAGTTTATATTGCAGCGAGCAATGTTGGTACTGCTCCTGAGATGACATTAAAATATCTGTCTATTTACAACCCCATCAATTGTATCTGTTGCAATCTATGCCCTTATATCTTTGCCTGTTTCTCATATGCCGCACTGGAATGCATGTTGGAGAAAAGTGTTATTTAAAAACTTCAATAGAAATCTGTGTTAAGACTTTCAAAAATGCCCAGTTATTGCAATATTTCAATTTGAAGGAAAGCATAAGACCTTATCTTCCGGTTGTTCATTTAATTTTGAAGATAGGCATTGGAATCTACTTTTTGAAAATCATTCTCTCTGAGGTGTGTGAAGGTTCACATCTGAGAACCTGAAATCTCTGGCTCTAATTTGCTATGTCAACTGGAAAGTGATCCCCTCTGTTATTTTCAGGACTTTTCTATAAAATAAAATGGAACACACTCAATTTTATTCACATTTCAGTTTCACTCACATAAACATTTAACGCAGTCCTCAAATGAAAAACATTACAGTGAAATGTGTCTTGTTTTTCCCTCAACTGTACTCCTACTACTATGCAGAAGACAGTAGAGCAAAGGGAGAAAGTGATCAAGCTAGAAAAAGCAGACTGGTTGGAACAAAGGGAGGAGGCAGAAAATGAGATGGGCATAGCTGAAAGAATTGAAAGCTGTTGAACAGCCTAGATCAACATGAGATTGGGTAGTCAGATTCACTGCCTTGAATTTCACCGCAAAATAATTTGGAGGATATTTTTTTTAAAAGGACTGCAGTATTTTCTGTGTGTGATATCTCAAAGTATTGTAGTGTTTCACACCAATAGTTGGTGTGCCATTCTGTTTCTGCTCAGAAACCGTAAGCAGATCAATGGTCTGGAGGATGTGAATGAGGCTATGAAGTTCAAGATCAGTGCTTTAGGAGTGTCATGCTGTTGTGTATATCTGTTTTCTAACTAACACATGATAGGGTTTTCAAACATACCCTCACGTACTATGACCCATAGATTCCTCTATGTATGAAATAAAATAGAAATAATTGGAAGGCAAAGAAGTCTGAAAGCAGAATATTGCTTGCTATGCTGTGGCATTGCATCTTTTCCTTCTAGTGCACGGGCCACTGTATCCCATCTCCATCCCTGCCTCACTTGGACAACAAAGCTCCCCCTACCTGTACCCTTTTCTACCCATAATTCAACAACACACATAAGAGTAACTTAGTTGTCTCTGCAGATTGCTGACAGCTACTCAGACACCACTTTATTTTATAAATGAGATCTCTTTATATTTTAGGTCAGCACATCTGCCTAGGTTGTGGCAATGACTTTCCATTGCTCTGTGCTCCTGTAAAAGTCACTGTCATATGACTATGTCAGGAAGATGAGAAATTACTCCCTTCCTGGCCAAAAGTTGTGCCATAGAATTTATAAAAGCTTTGAAAAGCCTTATTAATTTTTCAAATTATTCAGGAAAAAACGTAACAACATTTGATGTTTAATTCTCTGTATATTCACGTGCTTTCCTTCTCCTGATAGTGTGAACTCCTTTGAGAATCCTTGAAACTTCCTGTTTTCTGTCCATGCAGGAGTTTTCAGTTCTGTATCCTACCCCTTGAATCATTAGGGCTGCAATACTATTCCTGAATTTATTCTTTTTTCCCATGCTGCCTTGTTAATATCTAGTAGTAATGTAGTATTGTTGCATTAAAACTTTTTTTTTTTTAAGTTTTGAGGGTTTTGCTAGCATTCTGGTCTGTATTACTTTATGTTTAATACACAACTATTAAATGATAAGCCCATCCTTAAAAATGCTGCTCAGTGTATCTTCCATAGAAAATTTCTGTGGATCTTCAGACATGTATTCTGATGTCATGCTTTCAGAACCGTTTTCATTATGATTTCCAGAGTAGTGATATTTGGATAAAACTTCTTCAAATTGCATTATTTTCCAGAAAGGGTGTGAAGACAGATGATTATTAGTTTCTAAATCATATACCATTTATTTGAGATGAGTCAGCTTCATGGTTAGATGTCTGTCTTCTTTCATTGTGTTTGAATAATGTTTATAGATTTGAGTCCTGCTTTTATTAAAGTCAGCAACAAAGCTCAAACTGTATTGAAAGTAAAGCTACATCTCTTTGTTTAGGGCTTATTTTAAGGTAGCTGCAAAATCCCTTAAATGATAGGAAGAAATTTTAAGATGGTGTGGTCTGATGTCATGTTATTTATTCAGGTTTTAAATTTTTTTATGTATATGACATACATACATTTTCTTGGGTGATTTTTAAATAATAGTGATTTATTTCATTTAGAATGAAACTTTCCAGAGCAGTTTTTGCACCCTGAAAATTGCAATTCTGTGTTAGGATGAGGGCCAAAAAGTGACACCACTAAGGAAGAAATAAGCAAGTCATTTCTTACAGCAATACTGCTTCAAATGTAGAATTGCATAACAGAAGCGAAATCACTGTTTTTGACAGAGAAACTTTTTGTGGGGTTAGAACTCTACATTAGGAAATTCACGTTTTCCTGTAAATCAAGGTCTGGGTTATCCTTCTCATTATTAGGGTTCACTAGGATGCTTTTTCTAAGCTAGGTAAGAGTTTGATCAGATTTGAAAGCTTTTTTGAAAAGCAGGACTGATAGCCTTTATTCTTCAGGATTAATGTGTGTGTCTCATGAGTAGTTTAAATTTGAAGACTCTGTGACAAAGCCTCCATTATGATTAAAGCTGTCACTAAATGAAAGCCAGGTCAATCTCAAAAAGATTTTCCAATATAATATTTCATGTTGCCAACATCCTTTTCTCACAGGACATTTATACTTGTCATTATAGTAGATGTCTGAAATTAATAGCAGTAGTGACACCAGTCCTTTGTGAACTTTGCAAAATGTGGCATATTCCTCTCTTTAGAAAGGGTAGCAGAAGCAGAAATAAATTATTATTGCACTGTTAGTTTTTTAATTAACATGTTTTCTTCTCTGGGCAGTCACGCACACTAACTGGGAAGAAATTAGGGACAGTAAAGTGCCAGTGTTACTCTGCTTAATGAAAAAAACATTTTCTTGCCAAAAGAAGGGTGAAAAACATCAATGAGATTTTCTAAGAGGGCCAGACTATGGATTTACATGTTGTCTATATTTCTGCTTTCTTGTGTTATTTTCCTTTCTTTTTATGTCTCTCTTTAAGTAATTTCACTCTTCAGCAAAATTTCCATAAAAATTAAATAGAAATGAAGGTTTGACTTAGTGCTTTAATCTTAAGTCATTTCAACCTGTGTCTTCACTCTGAGTAAGTCTAATTAAATAAAACAGTAAGTTTTCACTCTGAGTGGTCTAATTAAATATATTATTTTTCAGTTACAACTTTTTTAAGCCTGCCTTTGTATCAGATGGTTGGGTTACATTTCTGTAACTCTGATCAAGTGCCATCATCTGTCCTCGTGCATCTCTAGTCCTCTGCTGTGCACATTGACTCAGATGTGTCAGGGGACTATAAATGATGATGATTTTGTTCATGAGAGACCAAGCATCTGAAATCTGTTTTCACTCACAGTTTGAAATGGGTGCAGTCCTTTCTGCAGCGACGTCTGTCGCTGAAGGGCATGTTCAGAACTCTACTGTCAGCTTATTTGAAGTAAACTGTATAATTTGAAGCAGGAATCCTGAGGCCTGGTCATCCCTTGCTGGGTTTAAAATGAGTGTAAGGGAAAGACTTCAAAATAAGATGTGTCTCTGTTGAACGTTTGATGGATGGCATCAGACAGACTGGGTAGAGAAACAGTGCCAGTATGAAGCGATGAGCTTATAGAAGTGCAGAGAGCAGAACTGGTGATGAACTTAGATAAACCCAAGAAATATACTCTTATTGGACTTGAGTGTCAGAGTGATTGCACTATGTGCTCTTTCTGGAATGCCAAGGATGCTGTCTGGATCTCTGTTCTTGTGAGAAAGATAAGCCACCATTGACATTGCCCTTTTTTTTCCTCTCAATGTGGCAAAAGTAGCAGGAATCATATCCTTTGTGCATATATATCTGGATGAAACTACGTCTGCAATGACAATGTGGTGGTGGGGCTAACAGTGTCAGGAAGGATTATGGTGCTCTTGGAGCCTGGCACAGAAATCTTGCAGGCACAGAAAGCCACCAGACTTGCTGCACATTCACTGTCCCCTCGGAAGGTTTTTCACAGCTGCTGTTAGGCCTGTTTCACACTGGACCCCATTCACACAATGGGTCTAGGACTGACAAGATCCACGACTGAAAAAAGCACTGGCAAACTTCCTAACTCCTATACCCCAAAGCCTTCAGGCTGACTGAAACAGCTCCATAGTCACTGAGGCTTGGAGGCTCTCATCCCATGTATCTGCTGCAAAATGGCAAACTTGTAAAAAATGCATGAAGTAGATGTTTTTCTCTTTAAATTTCTCTTAGAAACTTCTCGTTCTCTTCCAAGCTTTCTTCGGAGGAGGATCCCAGTTTTCCCTTCAGTGTACCCATAAAATGAGCAAGCCGTTGTCATCAGGCTGTCTTTTCCTCCTCTAAGGTTTGTCTGGTGTTTTTACAGGATTTTAGGCACCTTCTGAATGCACAAGCTTAAATGCTTGTTGGTTTAGCAGAGTGCTTCCACTAACCATGCGTGTGCATGAATATTTTCTTATCTGGTCTTAAAAATAATACTTGGATCTATCAGTATATCCTTTTGCATTTTTGCAGAAAGCAAATTAACCCCTCTGCACCCCTTTAAAAGCAGCCAGAAATCATGTGCCAAAGCTCACTGAGGTGCAACTGTTTTATTTCTGTATATTAAAATAGCATTTTTAAACTCCTAAAGTTAATAGCTTCCTTAGAAAGAAACCTTCCTCTAATCAAAACAGCTGAAGCTCTGCAAAGACATGTGACTTTCTTTTCCTCTCTGGAGCCCTAAAAATGTACATTTTTTTTCCCCTTGACATACCACCTTAAAGTTAAATAAGTTCTGGGGTATTCCAGGACTGGAAAACTAAGAAGGTTTGTATTCTAAAGCTGTTCCTTACAGCTCTAGTTAAACATAGGATTCATGTCCTTACCCTTTAACAATGACTGCAGTGGAGACTTTCAGTGTCAGTTTTTAATTTGGCATATGTACCTGTGTAATTCAAAGGCCTTTTCACAATTTTTGTTTATTTTTTAGAAATCATATTGGATACAGTGATATTTGCATGTCATATACGTGTTCTTCTCTTTTGTATCTAATGGGAAAAGGTAAATTGTTTTTTCATATTTTATGATTAATGAAACAGCAATTAAAAAAACTTCCAAAATTGCTGTTCTGCACAACACACCTGCATCTAAATGAAGGAGTCTTAAGGATTTAAATTTCCTCCCAGTGCTCTTTTTCTTCTAATATTTGCCAGTACTTTCTTAAGCAACTAAAATTAAAATATCTTTATTCTTTGATATTTTTCTTTTTTTTCCTGAAAATCTAAAATCACAGCTTCTTGACTGAAGCCATCTAAAGGGAGCCATGGTAAGAGAGGGAGAAACATAAAATATAAAATGACTGCTGAAACCACCTCATAGCTTGGTTACCAGCTCTCAGCCCAGAACATTCCAAAATTCTCTCAGGTGCTTCATTCTCTTGGATATTTTATAAAGTGGGGAACTTGAGTACTTTTTTTTTTTTTAATTTGTCTTTTGGCAGTCTAAGTAAGCTGTTAATTTATGCAGTTTCCTCTCTGAACTATGTCTCTGTTCAAAGGTCTTCAGACATCATAAACGCATATCTGAAAATAAATGAATATCTATGTTATCTCCACGGCATCTGAAAATTTTCACATCAAGGAAATACGTCAAATGCATTAACAACAGGCCAGTTGTACTAAAGAGGTTATTCCATGTTAATATCCCCTTAGTTGCTTCAGCTGTCTATCTACTAGCTAACAAGCAAAACTCTGTGACATCATTTTAATTTCTTTAGAGTATGGTGCAGAGATGCTCCAAAATCTTGAAGTTAGAGAAAGTATTAGTCTGCTGCAAAATCTAATCCATTTGATATATTCCTAGCTTCTTATTCACTGAAGAATACAGCCATCTAATGTGATTATTTTTTACATGAGGCAGAGACTAATCAGGCAAATCAAAATAAAGACAAAAATGGAAAGTATGAATCTGCAAAATGAGGGTGTTAGGTCAATGTTAATTAAAGAATGATTTTTTTAGAAGCACACAAGCAATAATTTTAATAAATGCAACATGTTTTTTCTTAATTTTAAGACCTGTTATATTGGTGTATAATGCTTTCATTAACAATTCTTGTCATCTTACATATGGCAAACAATGTTGGCTTTTTCTCTCTGAATATTGTTTGAATTAGAAAGCAATATATGATAGAAAGCTGGACAGAAAGAAGAAAATACTTTTAAATGCTTTTTTTTCAAGAGATTAGAAAAAGAACACAATTTTTGCAAGAGTTTCTTGAAATCATGATTTTCCTTTTTTTTTTTTTTTTTTACAAAATAATTTCTTCCCACTTGAAAATGAAAAAAAGTCCTAAAGAACAGTCACCAATTTTAGACAAGCATTTTGGAAAAAAGAAGAATACAACCTTTTTTATGAAGTGGAAGGAAATCCTACTCTAAAATACTTTTAATGAAACTTTTGATTTACTCCTGACAGGAATTCCCAAAAGTTACAACTTGAATGTTTTCCTGAGCCCAATTCAGAGCACACTGAAGTTTATTAAGAGCCACAGCAGCAAAGTGATAGTGGTGGAGACAGATATAATGGGATATAAAATCTGAACCTTAATTGAACACCTTTGAAGCATTTCAAATGATAATCATTATAACATAAAATGCAACAATGAATCTTGAATTAACTCTGAGGCTGTTTCAATAATAACTTCTTCAGTAAAGATTTTCTGTTTTCTGCACAGAATCTACACTCAGGCAGGTGAGACTTAGGTTGTGTATTACAAAAAAACCAAAAAAAAACCAAACCCCAAACAATTAAGCAACTCTAGCTTAGTGATTTCCTAAGCCAAAATTCATCACAGTCAGTGAGTGCAGTCTAAAGGAGTACATTAGTACTACAATGTGTTTGTCCTGTTATTACGCTCTTGTGTTTATAGCTGTTGGAGATAAAACTCTGGACTAGAAGGACCTTTGAGCTGACTTGGTATAGTTGCTCTTAGACAGCCTAATTAGTTCACTCATGAATGAAAATAGGAAGAGACTACTCACAGTATAGGCATCATCTCCTTCTTTGTAGGGTTTTATGGGCAGACAACCTAGCTTTATGTGGCTTTTGAGGGGAAAGAAAATTACTAGGCAGAGATACGAGTTCTATCCTTCAGTTCTGCTTCATGATTCCTATGTCAGAAGTCAGGGAAATGTGGCAGGAAAAGGTAAGAGTGTGGTCTTAGTAAAGAGCATATCTTGAAGTATTTTTTCAGTCCCTTGGGTCACAAATATCTACTGCTCATGGCCCTTCTCTGTATTAGGAATCAGGGAAGATAATGCTCTATGAAGCAGCCAAGCTTCAGCACTTACTGAATAAGCAATAATACATTGATCATTCAGGAAACGTTTCCTGTAGAGCTGCTTGCCCTAGAAAAATCAATCCTTGGCAAATCTATGCATTTTGTAACAGAACAATATACAATAACTCTTAAATTACTTGCATATAATGTTCTGTATTTGGAGCTGTGTATTGTGTGGTATTTTTTTAATCGTTTTTTAGATGTTTGTTCCAAGTTCACTGCTTAGTGTTAAAAATTGTGCTAATTCCCTTTTCTTATACCTTTTAAGTTTCTCAAATATTCTGAAGAGTTGGGAAAAGAATGGAGTTTAAGCAGGTTAAAACTTCTCTGTACTTCCACTATACCATGAGGAGCAGAGAATTGTACATGGCTTCCAGCAGCAAAAGGAGGGGCTGAGCATCAGGAAAGATTTTGAAAGGTATGTAGAATAAAAGATTTTAATAAATTATGTAAGGTATCTGTAATGGAGCATTCTTCTTCCCTTCAGCAAAATTACAGATTAACTTAAATTTATAGAACTGGTGGTTGTCCTGGTTTTGGCTAGGATAGGGTTGTTTTTCTTCACAGTAGCTGGTATGAGGCTGTGTTTTGGATTTGTGCTGGAAACACCATTCATAACACAGTTACTGCTGAGCAGCATTTTAGAGAGTCTTTTCTGCTCCTCACCCCACCCCACCAGAAGGTTTGGGGTACACAAGGAGTGAGGAGGGGACACAGCTGGCACAGCTGACTCCAACTGATCGGTGGATATTCCACACCATAAGGTGTCACGCTCACACGTAAAGCTGGGGAGATAAGAAGGAAGGGGAGGATGTTTGGAATGATGGTGTTTGTCTTCCCAAATCATCGTTATGCATGATGGAGCCCAGCTTTCCTGGGGATGGCTGAACACCTGCCTGCCTATGGGAAGTGGGGAATAAATTCCTGTTCTACTTTGCTTGTATGCCCACATTTTACTTCACCTATTAAACTGTCTTTATCTCAGCCCACGGCTCTTTGGATTTTCTCCTCCATCTCACCAGGGACAAGTGAGGGAGTCGTTGTGTGGGGCTGAGTTGCTGTCTGGGGTTAAACCATGACAGCAGCTGATTGTATTTTGCAATCATCATTCCAGGGTCTAGACCAAGTTGTTTTGTTAATGACATAAATCATCAAGTGAACTAGGAAAATATTATATTATTGCAGCCTTGCTCTTTTCCCAGAACTGATTCTGATGAATCTTGGCAGCTTGGGATTTTCATATCAGAAAAGCCCATAAACAGTTATTTAATTTTCTATCAGTATTCTCTCTCATAAGATTTTCAGTAGAGATATATTTGAATCTTGTGCAGCAAAAAATCTGGCAAGGAAGATAAGAAATAAAATGGGCATAATCAAAATTCTGTGGCCTGACACAAATAAAGAGTGCTAAAATCCACTTATCACACAATCCCTCCTAGATTTTGTATCTATATAGCAAAATAGAGCCATTAGCTGCAACTCCAAAGCTATCTTTTTCTACACAATCAATGGAAATGTTGAAAGAGAATAAATGGCATATATTGAAGAGGCTGCTAGAAAAACCCATGACTTTTACATCAAACAATGAATCTTCAGCTGAAATTCTTCTTTGCATTATCTGAAAATGTTAAAGTTGGAAGTACATCAAAAGTCATAGACAGATGTCTAAGAGCCTTCTGGAGTAGATTGGACTGCCTGAAAAAATTCTATGAACCTGACTTAAAGGGAGGGCTTTATGATAGAAAATATGGTGCAACAGAGCACAGATAAAGGACAGTATACATGAAGGTATGCATGAAGAAGGAGTACATGAAATCATAAAGTAGGTGTATATAAAATGGATTTCATTTCTGAAAGGTGCCTATCCACCAAATGCTTAAAATCCTCCGGGGTGGAGGTTCTGATTATGATTGACAATTTGTTCCTGTTCTTCATTGTTCTTAATATGAGAAAACTTTTATTTTCCAGTGCTGAAAGTTTTGTTAGTAGAGGTAAAAAAGCTCTATTGTTATAATTGAAAACACTTATATTGTTGTTACTCATGCTAGGCATAGAGAGGTGTTTATCCCCTTTATCATCCCACAGCTATCTCTTTAATATTTGAAAAGAACAATACTCAACTGTCTAGTCCTCTCTCTAAGGAAAACAATTCTATATTTTTCTTTCTTCTAGTAAATGTTGGCTGTCTTTTACTAGCCCTGTTCTCTGAACTTTCTCCAGCTAATCCACATCCTTTCTAGATTGCCATGTGGAAAATTCAGTGACTATACATACCAGATATGTAAAGAGTGATATGAAAGAGATAATATGAAAGAGTAAAGAGATATGATGCCTTATCTGGCTACCTAGAAACAGAGACTAGACAGGAGTAAAGGAAAAAAAGTGATATTTTATTTGAAAGGCCTTCAGGTGCACACTTTGGGCTCTAGAGGGTCCTGCCTCAGTGCATCCCAAAATGGACAACAGGTCACGAGCTCTTCACACTTCCATATCAACATAAACTCACCAACCAGAATCCAGCTAATGATGTGATCTCCCCCAAGCTTGTCCCCCTCCTCCCAAGATGATGGTTTACAGTTCCTGTTCTGGGTGTCCTTGGAGAGCAAGTTACAGAGGTTTGTTATGTCTATCTTAGCATAGAGAACAGCACTTAACAAGCTACAGAAAACTTCAGAGTTACACTTGCAGTACAGGATTTGAAAAATAGAAAAGCTAAAACCTAAGGCATCAAGGGTTCCTGAAAGAGATACAGAGGATAGATGATAGTCTTTATTCCAAGAATGTTCCCAGATTCATGCATATGAAAATCTGAAATGCAAACATAGGTGGAGCTGAGCTTACGCAGTCAAACCAACTGTCATTGAACTTCATCAAAATCTGATGCTCCAGATAAAGTTGACAGACATTCCCAGATGATATATCAATTGCGTTATAAATTCAATATATTCACAGTCAGGTTCTGCAGCACCACACCCTTGTGAAGCTGAGACTTCTGTGCTTTAGAAGGTATGAAGTGTGAACGGCCTGTCATTTCTTTTGAACAGGCTGTTAGAATCAATCAGCTGGATTATTGCACTTTGGTCTGCTTGACTGAAGTAGTCATTCTAACAGACAAATATCCCAGGTGGAATGATTGCTGATATGACAAGTTTATCATTGGGCTCTTTACATTCATTGCTTCTCTTGATGCCTTAGGTTTTAACTTTTATATTTTTTCAAATCCTGTACCGCCTAGTGTAACTCTGAAGTTGCCTGTATCTCGTTAGCTGCTGCTCTCTTATGCCAAGACAGACATAACAAAGTGTCTCCAGCTTGCTCTCCAAGGACACCCAGACTGTCCTAGGCCCAAAAGCATAAACCTTCATCTTGGCGGGGGGGGGAGGAGGCAATCTTGGGAAAATTACATAATTAGCTACAGTTTTGATCAGCGAATTTAAGCTGATATGCAAATGGACCAAACTTATCAAAGAGTGAAGAACTCGTGACCTGTCATCCATCTTGGGATCCACTGAGGCAGGAGCCCCAGGGTGTACCCCCAGGGTGTGCCTTTGAAGGCCTTTCAAATAAATACCTCCTTTATTCCCTTATTCCTGTCTAATCTCTGTTTCTAAGTAGACATTTAATGCATCACTCTCACATTAGATATTTTGCATGAAGTACAACAGCCATTTTGTTCAACAGCATAGGGCTCTGCTGAAAAGTGAAATCTTTGTTTGATACCTCCTGAATTTAAAAAAGCTAATTTAGCTTTTCTTTCTGGTCAGGATAGTAACCTGAAGAATCGAGAAGATATGCTGTGAGCTAGTACCCACCTATAATAATGTGGAACAAATAATGAAAGAGCTTCATACAATAAAAATATTCTTGTATTTTTATTACCATAAAGAGGAGTGAAAAAATGGCATATAGTTGAATACTTTTCTTTGAACAATAAATACAAAATATCTGGGCAGGCTGGAACACACTGTTACAAAAGACTTTTCTGTAATGGTAAGAAAGTTTAGGGGGATTTGGCCAGATGTCAGAACATCCCAACCTATGTAAAAATGCATAAGGACAGCTTATTTTCATTGTTCATCATTGTAGCACAAATAAATGACAAGGTGTGAAGGCATATATTAATGACCAAACTAAGTCATCCAAGCCTAATAAATCTGAAGAAATTGTTCTCAGATTGATCTGGAAATGGTCTAGAAATGATGGAAGTTACAGGCATGCAGTAAAAAGTCAACTACCTCAAACAGGGTCACCTAGATCTGGTTACCCAGGACCATGACCAGAGAGTTTTTGAATGCCTCCAAGGAGACTCCATAACCTCTGTGGAGTAACCTATTTCAGTGCTGAGTCCCCCTTGCAGTCAAAATATATTTCATGATGTTCAGAGGGAACCTTCTATATTTTAGTTTGTATCGAGATCTCTTGGACCAGATGACCTCCAGAGGTCCCTTCCAACTTCACCCAGTCTGTGATTCTGTGACACTCAGAAAGTACGTAATTTACCATGGTGCCAGACATAAAAAAGGACAAAGTAAAAGATGGTCCATGTATAGTACCATGTCCAGGGAAGAGAAGGTTTTATCCCAGGTCATAACATTATTGAACTATTCAAACATGAAGGAAATTGTCAATAATGTTAAAAGTTTTGGTTAAGTAAAAAGGACAGGAGCACCAGACTCTGCAGACAAATAGATGAAGTAATTTTAAACACTTCTTGACAGTAAGATAGATTATACCCTGGGGGATATAGCAGGTTGTGGTGTCTGATACTCACTGTTCAAACTGAACATCAGGCAGTATAAGAAATTGTCAAATTTTTTTGAGGATTATATTCACAGCAGATAATCTAGGGATCAGTTTGGAGCTGTACACCTGTTGCAGCTGAGGTTTTGTAGGAGTACCCTGCAGTGGGCTGTTGGCCTCTTCCAGATCTACCAACATTGGCAGGTCTGGCTTACCTCCTGTGCATTCACAATTTTATTGCACGCCCTTCAGGACACAATGGAATGCCCTTTGACTCAACGCAGCACAGATCACTGAAGCTGGTACTTCACTAGTAAAAGTGGAAAGGTTAATCCATGTGCCATGTTTCCCCAAGATATTTCTCCTAGAACAGTATCAAACTTTTGTGAACAAAACAAAACAAAACAAAACAAAACAAAACAAAACAAAACAAAACAAAACAAAACAAAACAAAAAGAAGCTGAAAGAAGCTGACTTATTTTTAGACTGGCAATGTGTGGAGTTGACAGCTGACAACATGAACTAGAATCCAAAAAATGCAGTTGGGTCCAATGCCAGGAGGAAGAAGGAAGATACTTTTGCTAACAAAGAGGTTTAAGGCTGCATGGTGCACAGCTTTCCATAAGCTTACAATATTGGAATTCCATAGCTCTCCTGTCAAGGAGGTTTAGACACTTTGGTGGTTTGTTTTTGGGGTTGGGGGTGTTCTTTGGCAGATTTATTGTTATTCCTACTGGCACATGGACTAGGCAAATCACTGCAGCAACTGACATGATGTTCTGTAGCATTTTCAGGTTTGAGTTCTGTGCTTACTCTTTCTGTTCTGGGCTACCTGTGTTTTAAAAACATTTTCTTGTTAGGCAATGCAAGTGCTGCTAATTTGTGGGGGAAGTCTTGATGTGGGACTATAAACTCTTAAATTACTTGCAACATTGATAGTCTAAATTCCTGTGAGAGGGAAAATTGAACCAGAGTGATAAATTCCTAGAGGGGATCAACAATTAGAAATGACCTCTTCAGTCTTCAGTTGCATGGGAAGAGCTCTGTGAGTGAGGTGCCTGTAGCAAAGCCTTAGAATTTTGCAGAGCAATTTCCCAAATGATTGAAGAAACCGTACAGCTGCTCTTTCAGTGAAAAGCAAGTGTAAGCACTTATGCCTTCCTAAAGGCTTAAGTAGAAAAGAGAGGAATTTGTTGCTCAAGCACATGAACATACTCGACATGAGAGTTGTCTCCTGTTTTTTTGCCCACACTTTGCAGAGGTGGAAGGGGCAGAGCTGGCCTTTTTGCCCACACTTTGCAGAGGCTGGCCTTTTTGCTAAGACACTAATTGCAAGCGTGTCAGAATAGACTGCCTAATAAAAATTTTGCACAAATAAAAGTACATGCATATCCCAAGTCTGCAATAATGTAGATGCTTCTATAGTGCTGTTTGTGGAACTGTATTTGCCAAAAGTAGCTCATATAATGATTTTGCATATCAGTTCATGGTTTCTGATGTTGAAATACATTAAATTTATTTGTGTTTTTACATGCCTCTTCCCTGCTTCCAACAATTCTTTTTTTTTGTTTACTTGTTTATGTTCGTTTTATGTTGTTCACGTCCATGCCTTTCTCCTCCTTTATATTCCGCTTACATATTGTGATTTCCCTGGAATCTAGGGAAATATGATCAGCATTCACAGTCACCCCTAGACCAGTCTGTTAGACAGCATATTGGTGAAGAATAGCTGATGAATTCCCAGCACCAGATGTTCTGTCAGACTGCTCACAGTTAAATGAGAACTGTGCAAAAGTATATTGCGCAGTCATCTTCATGATCTAACAACATCTGGTTCATTTGCAGGTGCCCTCTGTCCCAGTAGCATTGTATTAAATTCTGTGCACTGCATTGTAAAGGGAACTGATTTATTTTGTATCAGGTTGTGGGGAAAAATTGCTGCTTTTGTCAGTAAATCAGTCTACTACTAGCTGTTGAAGGAAAAGAACTAGAAATTAGTTTATTGGCTACTGTTGGAATTCCCAACTTTCAGATAATACAGAAATTTCAATGGCTGTTTTCTGTCTAACCAAAGTATTTCCCCTGCACAAATGTTTAAAAATCAAACAAAACCAAGCAAGCAAACAAACAAAAAATACACAAAAAGAAAAAAAAAGTACCCCCCCCCCC